>JAQGBW010000862.1:0-32755 GCA_034698625.1 Julus scanicus | reverse complement strand
AAAAGCTGTCAGAAGTGGGATTTGAACCCACGCCCACAATAGTGGACCAGAATTCACCTGCACACATGCACAGAAGGAAGTCAACCTTGAGTCTGGCGCCTTAGACCGCTCGGCCATCCTGACATGCGTGATATTGTTTTTATACCTAAAGTTAGCTCGGATCATTTAAAAGATTTGTTTAATTTTTAAAAAAGCTGTCAGAAGTGGGATTTGAACCCACGCCCACAATAGTAGACCAGAATTCACCTGCACACATGCTTAGAAGGAAGTCAACCTTGAGTCTGGCACTTTAGACCGCTCGGCCATCCTGCCATGCGTGATATTGTTTTTATACCTAAAGTTAGCTCGGATCATTTAAAAGATTTGTTTAATTTTTAAAAAAGCTGTCAGAAGTGGGATTTGAACCCACGCCCACAATAGTAGACCAGAATTCACCTGCACACATGCTTAGAAGGAAGTCAACCTTGAGTCTGGCACCTTAGACCGCTCGGCCATCCTGACATGCATGGTAACCTTTTTATTCCTAAAGTTAGCTTTAAAATTACATTAAATTTTTAGTCATAATTATGATGAAACTTACTGTCAGGGATTTTAACATAGATTCGAAAAGAATTTGTCTGCACCCTGAAAAACACTGATACACAAACATCTCTGCCAAAATGAACAGTAACGCCAATGTAAAAAATTAAAAAAAAAAAGGTTTTTTTAATAAATTTTATTCGCTATGGCAATTATTACAATATTTTTATACATTTCAAAATAATACTTTAAAAATAAAAAAAAAAATCTGTCAGAAGTGGGATTTGAACCCACGCCCACAATTGTGGACCAGAATGCACCCGTACAACGTACGGAAGGAAATGGATCCTTGAGTCTGGCGCCTTAGACCGCTCGGCCATCCTGACATATCAATCTAACATCTAAATTTTGTATATACTGGAATTTCTAGTTGTTATTTTACAAGGATAATTTGTTAAAAGAGTTCTATTCCTGAAATAATAATTAAAAGTATTTAGTACATTGAACATATCGTTTATGCCAAAAATCACCGTTTTTGCCGTTAGTTTTAGACGGCAGCCATTATTGACAATTTCTGCCTGTAGAGGACGCCACTTACCGGTCATCCGAATCGAAAATTCTTGATTGCGTGGGTGGATATTAAATCCTCGTGGTTTTGAAACATAACCTCTCCCTATTAAATTATACGATGATAACTTGTGATAGACTGGAGCTGTTAGTTTTACATTCCTTGTGCAATTCCAAGTAATATTCTAATTCCTTCGTTAACGGAGTTAAGCTTTTTGAGGTAAGTAAGCTCAGACTTGTTGCTGAAGAGTAGTCAAATCCGCTTCTGATCTTTTATATCTTATTATGAAATAAGGACAACAGGCGGTTGCTTTAGCGTATAATTAAATCTGTGTTTTATGATAAAAGTATGTGTTTACAATCAGCTTGACAACAATGCAAAGATTTCAATTCCAAATGCAGTGTTTATTTACAGAAGACGTACGTATGTACTTGTTAATTTTTAAAATTTGTGTTAGAAAGGTCGTTTAAATTGTTAGCAATTTAGTAATCTTCGTTAGTTTGGGTGTTGATTATTAATTTATTATCGTCCACTTAGGCCAAGAAAAAACCATTAATAATACTATTTTTTCAGTAGTGCATTTTAGGTACAGTTTGAATGATGTCCTTATTTCTTCATCCTCTCCTAAAACGTAGTCTTAATTCGTTTAAGCCATTAATTAATAGTATCTAGACTATTAGGTGTAGTCTAGTGGAATATTGGACGTACAGTTGAAAGCCTAACTACTCTAAACACTCATTCATGTGATCCTTTAATTATTAATGATATTTTATCACTGTTCAACAGAAAATCTATGTTTGTCAGTATCATGAACCTCAACTCTAAAACCATGTTGTTATTTTTGTAGTTGTTCTTTTAGTGTTGAAATGTTCGACTAAATCTAAACATTTCTTAAATTTGCTCTTCACTAGCACGTTGTCGTACTGTTATAACTTCATAGCAGACTTGGTTAAGTTCAGTTTTTGGCTGGCTTTTTCATGACAGGCTCAAAGATTGTCCTGAAACTGAATGATGTTGTCGTAATATGTGCCAAATAAAAGTGACATGCAATCTTGTCATGTCTGGAAGTTTTATCGGAAGTATTAAGTCAGATGGACTATGGAATTCGATACGATAGTTTTTTGTTTTTATAAAAAGACAGATTTGCTGCAAGTGTATTTTTTTTTGTTGATGATATTAAATATCAACGAATACATGGCACTGCAAATTGTGTTTGCAAATAATCTGATAATGCATTCCAGATTAAACTGGGGTTTTTTTTGTGATTGAAATAATCGATGTTTTTTAAATTGTTTTGAATAGAAATTAAATTTGCTCAAGAAACGCCTCACATTTTTTTATCAATATTTTTTTAAATATATGTAGTCAGCAAGTGCATCGACTGCTATCTGTGTCAAGCACCCTATTTTTCTATTTTGTAAATAAGATTTTGTTATTTGTTTGACCTATAAATGTGCAATTGTTTATTTTCTAAATTAAACTTAGACCTAGAGATATTTTCATTGTTCGGGTCCTGTCATTGCATGATAACATTTTTTCTGGTTTGATGTAACTGTTTGGGTTACGATGATTAGTGAAGGATTGAAGAATGTTATCACCGAAGAGTTAGTTTTATCATTGATATGAATTATACAGACGATCGAACTCCTTATTGAATTGTTGTTCGAGTTCATCGTAAAACGAAAACAAAATTTCGTTTGTTCTGACATCTTAACCTTACCAAATGAACTAAACACTGTTAATTTCAGTTTTTTTGAAGAATAACAAGATGTCCACCCCACCTCCTGTAATAAAGTTGTCAACAGACGATGCAATTGAACCTCGCATCAATACCCTGAAATCTGCATTCCAAAAAGAGCATGATTCAACGCCGTCGTTTTATGTTCGTGCTCCAGGACGGGTCAACTTAATCGGCGAGCACATAGACTACTGTGGCTATGCCGTTCTTCCGATGGCCATCGAACAGTGCATCCTTTTAGCAGCTGCTGAAAACAGCGCTGGTCCTCAGCTTACAATCGCCAACATCAATCCGTCATTCGCCAAATACCACGGCAACATAAGCGATATTTCCATCGACAAGGCGTCCCCCAATTGGTACAACTATGTCCTAGCTGGATTTTTGGGTGTGAAGGAACACTGTAAGCTGGAAACGCCGAAGGGCATGTCGATCGTGGTCGAAGGCAATATTCCACCTAGTGCCGGTTTATCGAGTTCCAGTGCCTTGGTATGTGCAGCTGCCCTGGCTACTGCGCACCTAAATAAGTAAGTTGGCCCCACTGCATTTCGTTTGGGCAGTATGTGGTATCATGGTTTATGATTATCTATGGAACATTAAGGACATAGTCTGGCTGTTTATATTTTCAAACATCCAGACTTTAAATTTTTGTGAAAATATTTAATTCATTGTAACCTAGTAATTTTAGCTAATTTTAGATGTTCCTTGTCCAAGCTGGACATTGCCTCTCTGTGTGCAAAATGCGAACGCTTTGTTGGGACCGAAGGTGGGGGAATGGACCAAGCTATCTGCTTTTTAGGAGAAGTGGGTGAGGCATTTGTGTAGGAAATATTAACTCCAGTGGTCGTAATTCAAATGTTGTAGACATAATTTATTGAGGCGTAGATATCACAGGCTTTAATCTGTTTTTATTATGACCAGGTACCGCAAAATTGATTGAATTTAACCCATTAAAGTCGTTCGATGTCAACCTTCCGAAAGGATCGGTATTTGTGATTGGAAACAGCCTTTCCGACATCAACAAGGCTGCCACTTCGCAGTATAACACACGGGTTGTGGAGTGTCGCTTGGCAACTAAGGTAAGCGGCAGCAATAATTTCTGGCGTATTTTTAATTTCGTATCTGACTGGAATGAATTATTGAGATAATATAACTCGTGTTATGCAGGTGCTTGCCAAGCAACTGGGGCATGACTGGCATAAATTGACATTACTAGGACAACTTCAAAAAATGGAAAATGTCCCTGCACAGACAATGGCTGAACGCGTGCTGGAAAATTTACACGCAAAACCATATTCCCGATCCGAAATCTGCAAGATTCTTGGCATTTCAGATGCGGAGCTGGCCGAAAAATGCCTGAGTCAAAACACCCTTCATTTACAGGAGTTTAAGCTACGTGACAGGGCATTGCACGTCTACACCGGTAAGTTTTGAGGATCTGCGAGAAGCTTTCTAGATCGAAACGGTAGTTTGGAGGCATGAAAGTTTGTTGCAATGTCTCGACTTTTCTAGAATCCCAGAGAGTCAGGGATTTCAAAAAAGTTGCGGACGAAGGTGGAAGCGATACTGCGAAGACGTTGGGGATTCTGATGAATAGAAGTCATGCCAGCTGTAGGGACCAGTACGAATGCAGTCACCCTGATTTGGACGAACTGGTCGATGTTGCATTAAGGGCCGGTGCGTTGGGTTCGCGCCTCACAGGAGCAGGGTAATTGGCACATTTAAATCAGCTGGTGTTTTTAACTTGCCGTGAATTTTTGATCAGATAGAGATTTTTTTATCAGATGGGGTGGATGTACGGTGTCGTTGGTACTGGAGGACCAAGTAAACAGCTTCTTAGCAAAAGTCACAGAAGGCTTTTATAATAAGCATCCTGCACGCATGGAGCGTCTTGCCACTAGTCTCTTCCCGTCGGCTCCCGCGTCTGGAGCTGCAGTTTATGAAATTTAATTGTTACGGTAGAATTCACAATTTTTAATTTGAGTATCTGCATCGATAGTGCAGGAATTTAATGGGCAATTAATTCTCGCAACACTTTAATTAAATATAGTTCTCTCCTTAGGGGAAAATAAGCACTCCATATACATATAATAATGCATTCTGCAAATAGTCTAAATACTTTGCTAGTTGTTCAGGGTTTGGAAGATTTTTGGTAATTGTGCTTTTAGTAATTTGCACAGCAAAATTGGACTTCAAAGGGAATTTCAATTATTGTTGTACTGAAAAACTGCATAGTTTTAAATTTGTTCAAATCATGGAATAACAGTCCACTAACCTTCAATTGTACTTTTAATTTGACTAAAAAATAGCGTACTTTTGGGAATGTGGCTGTAGTTATTAATTAATTAATTGATGCGTTTTGGAATAATTCGTATTACGTATTAATACAGCACAAGCAGGCTAGTTTGGTTTCAGATATTGAAAATTATATCAATTTCTGAGACGTTTAAGTGCATACTTCTGATATTTTGTTAATAGTGAAGAATGGAAAGAAAGTCGAAATTAAATGAAATGAATGTTCAATTTTGGATTTATGTCACGTTTTTTTTAAAAATGAAAGTGGAAATTTCAAATTCTTAAAATATGAAAACTGAATTAATCAAAACAAAATTAAGTATGCTGAACTTTCAATGAGATTTTCCCCGAGATTTTTATGTGGCATTCGTTATTAGTTTAGGAATAGCCATAACTTTTAAAATATTCATTTTTTTGTTTATCAGACCGGTAGAATTTTTAATTTGCAATATTATAAAGCACATTATAAAGCTAAAATTTGTTTAAATATCGAAATTATTGTAAATATAGATAGCGTTTTCTTAACATTTTTTAAAAATTAATTGCGTTAAACAGTTATTTGTTAAATAGTTGCTGTAATATTGTTTTACAAATATGAAAAATGATGAAAGATAAATTTTGAAATGCACTTTGCAATTACCTTGTAATCTGTATCATGCAATAAAGGTGGCTAAAATGTATTTGGATGTTTTCATGCAATTGATTTTTAATGGCTTTTTACTCATTTCATTTTTCTTGCATATGCTCACTTTTAATACTCTTGACAAGTAGCGTGTTTGTTGCACCCTGTATTAAATACCTTATGAGACACCCTGTATTCAATTCCTTTCGAGGCACCCTGTATTTTAGAAATGCGGTAATTCGTGTTGGGACACCCTGTACTACTGGTAACAACTTAATATTTTTAAAGCATTTTAAAATAATTTTCATTTTTATGGTAAAATGTTTTTAAACTGTGCTAAAAACAATATTAACATTTTTGAGTGGTTATTTAATTAGTTTATCAAATGTTTACAAAAGAGAGCCAATTTATGGCGTGTCCCCACTGGGTTTCCGTAGCGAAAATTAGTTCTTACGTTTGCCACTAGTAGTCAGATCAGTCGTATTTTCGATCATTTAATTTTAGCAGGATAATAATCTTGATAAATATTAATTAGATTCCATGTATTGCTTCTCTTTTTCATCATTAATGAAAATAACATTCATCGAAGCTTCCGAAGTACCGATGGAAGTATAATTTTCCATTTGGTATCATTGGAAACATAAATTGGTAAGTTGGCTGTTGATCATCGGCGTATTGTTACATAATCATGTTTTGATTTTATTTGGATTTTGTTTTGTTTGATTTATTGTTTTACACCTCTTGCCAAAGTCCTTGTTATTCATTATTTGTATTAGGAAATGAAATTTTTAAGATTTGAAAGAAGTTCTGTATATATTGTGTGAGGCGTGGGTGGTGGCCGGGTTTGGGTTGAACTATAGTACTTTTTTAGGTTAATTCAATTTCCTTCTCTGTGAACACACCCAGAAATGTTTCTCATGCATTTTTGATGAATATCAGCATGGTAATTACACGCAAATTTATTAAGGTTTTTGATTTTATCATTAATTAAACAGTATAAGAAATATATATATATATAGGAATTAGCAAATGGTTCACCCCGCCCACATTGCTATGTTTTTATGAAATGACGATAATCGTAGTTCTTGTATATATTCTGGAGGAAATTGTTGTTTAATTATTATAATCACAATATGTATTTTTTATAATTTTAGATGCCAAGTATTATATAACAATGTCGACTACAGAAAAAGTTACGCTTGCCGATGCCCTGTCAAACGTTGACGTTCTGGACGAATTGCCGTTACCTGATCAACAACCTTGCATTGAAGCTCAAACATGTAGCATAACATATATTGCCAATTTTGACACCAATTTTGAAGATCGAAATGCATTTGTTACCGGTGTAGCTCGCTATATCGAAGAAGCAACTGTGCATGCAGCATTGGTAAGTATAGCGCATTTATCGATATCTACAATCATGTATAAAGTCTCAATTTACATGTTGTATTCGTTATATTTTTTGTTAGAATGATCTACTCGAGAAAGGCCATGAACATGCTGTTATGCTCTACACCTGGAGATGCTGCTCAAGAGCTATTCCTCAACCAAAATCTAACGAACAGCCGAATCGTGTCGAGATCTACGAAAAGACGGTGGAAGTGCTCAGGCCAGAAGTTGACAAATTGTTGAGTTTTATGTACTTTCAGGTAAACATTAACTTGATTTAAAAATAACATATTGGCGATTTCATATTGTAAAGCAATTCATGTTGTCGTTGTGTTTATTTACAGAAACAAGCAGTTGAGAAATTCTGTGGAGAAGTAGTGTCGCTCTGCAAGGCAGAGAAACGGAAGGATTTTGTGTCCGAGGCATATCTACTTACGCTTGGAAAATTTATTAACATGTTTGCAGTGTTGGATGAGCTGAAAAACATGAAATCAAGCGTGAAAAACGATTACTCTACCTACCGAAGGTGAAAGAATATTTGTAATGTTGATCGTTTTATGATTATTTGAAAGTTTATTTGCCATTATTCATCCACTTTGTTTACTATTAGGGCTGCTCAATTTTTAAAAGTCATGTCCGACTCGCAAGCTCTGCAAGAATCCCAGACGTTGTCGATGTTTTTGGCCACGCAGAATAAAATCCGTGATACACTCAAAGAAAATTTGGAAAAGATTATTGGATATGAAGAGCTGTTGGCCGACGTTGTCATCATTTGTGTTCAGATGTTTGAAGGGAAAATGTACATGACTCCCGGTGAAAAGCACATGCTCGTTAAGGTGCCCCTTGCAATGCTTGCCATACTGATACCAGTTGAACGATTGTGCCCATTTGTATCTCATACCACCACACATTTATTTTAAATTGATGAACAGGTGATGGGATTTGCCCTTTTTCTAATGGACGGCGAGACATGCAATATCAATAAAATGGATCAGAAGAAGAGAATAAACTTAACCAAAATCGATAAAATATTTAAGGTAATCGGCAATGATGCACGCTTTAGACATATCGATAATTGTTTTCTTAAATTCATAACACGTTTTTTTTCTGTAATTGGTTTAGCAATTGGAAGTGGTGCCTTTGTTTGGTGATATGCAGATTGCGCCATTCAATTTCATTCGCCGTAGTCCTCATTTTGATACTTCGAAATGGCCCTTGTGCAGTGCAAATAGCGCCAGCCCGCAAGCAGACCTTCTGCAACATTTACCCACAGTTCGCGAAGAACACATGAAATACATCACAGAGCTCGCACGTTACAGTAACGAGGTAAATAATACATTTGTGTAATTATTCGCTGTTAACTAGGTCATCATTTTACATGTTTTTGTCAGGTAACTACAACTGTTAAAGAAACGCCGAGGACAGATTTAGAAAACAAAGACGTTACAGACCTTGCACTTCGTGGACTGCAACTGCTATCCGATTGGACGAGCATAGTAACGGAGATGGTAAGCTTGCAGTTTGTTCTGGCGTTGTTTTTGGTCGTTATCTGGGTTGTAGAAAAAGGTCAATTTTGTCTTCCATTTGTTAGTATTCCTGGAAACTTCTTCACCCAACTGATCACCACCAAAACAACGAATGCCCCCTGGAAGCTGAAGAATACGAACGAGCCACACGTTACAATTACAGCAATGAGGAAAAATTGGCACTTATAGAAGTGATTGCTATGATTAAAGGGCTTCAGGTTCTCATGGCCCGCATGGAAACAGTGTTCATGGATGCCATTCGCCGACATATTTATGCGGAGCTTCAGGATTTCGTCCAGCAGACTTTAAGGGAACCATTGCGCAAAGCTGTCAAAAATAAGAAGGACCTTGTGCGAAGGTAACGTCTCGCAAAAAAGTTCGGGTGATCGGTGGCAAACCGCTCAAGAACTAACATTCTCTTTTTGATTTTAGCATAGTGATGTCAGTGAGAGAAACTTGCGCAGATTGGCTTCGTGGCGCTGAACCCCAGGATGACCCAGCTCTGAAGGGTAAAAAGGACCCTGAAAATGGATTTGACATCAAGGTGCCAAGAAGAAATGTTGGACCCTCGAGTACTCAGGTGATCTTTGAATACACTTATTTTATTCCTAGGAAGTTCATTTGGTAACTTTTGTATGAAATATATTTAAGTCTTAGGCTTAATGTTTTGTTTTCTTTTGTTTGCAGCTGTACATGGTCAGGACAATGTTGGAATCCCTTATTTCGGATAAATCCGGTGGTAAAAGAACTCTACGCAAAGATATCGATGGACCCTACCTCATTGCAATCGATCAATTCCATAAAACTTCTTTCTTCTGGAATTATTTGTTGAACTTCAGCGGTGAGTTTGGTTTTCATCTATTGCTTATCATGTTTTGGTCACTTACTGTTCTCAAAACTAAAGTTTACGAACAAACCTGATTATTTCATATTACAGAAACGCTTCAACAAAGTTGTGACTTATCGCAGCTTTGGTATAGAGAGTTTTATTTGGAAATGACGATGGGTCGGCGTATTCAGGTAAGAATCTTGCTTGTTATGAAGCCTTATTTTTCTGAGCTAGTCAAGAATCACATTTATCACCTGCAGCTTAGTGACAAAAGCCATTCTCGAGTTTGATCTGAAATTTATTGGCTGCCCTATCTCAATTTCAACTTCTTTATTTCCATCTTTTCATATGCTTGACTAGCAGTAAACCCTTGCTTTAATTTAATACTTGAAAACTTTATGCTTGGCTAGTTGATATAGATGGGTTTTTTTAAGCTATCGATGGCTATATTCATCCTTAATCCTAGCTAAATCCGATACTGTTTTTTTGTTGTTGTAAAAACGGACGTAAGATGATGAGCACAGACATGTTTTAGCACTGTTTAAACTTGTTCACCAACTAGCACTTGCAGTGTTACGTACAATCGTTATTAACGTCTTAAAAACGTTGTCCTGAGTTATGGTGGTTGGCTTTTAATATTGGTGGCATTCAATGTTTTTTTTGCTTTCTGGTCTTGGTATTCAGTGCGATTATTGTGTATTCGGTGCTTCCTCTCTGTTCTTTTGCTCCTCAGAACTGCACTGTTGACCACCAACACAATGAGGAGTGTTCCGAAATCATCACAATGGAGAAACGCATTCAGGTGAACCACATTTATCCACTAGCCCCGTCATTGTACTCCACTAGCTCGTGTGTTTCACCATAATCGTTCACTTTTTATTGTTTTCAGTGTTATTTTAAATATATTCACACAATCTGATTGTCCTGTTATAATTGGAAAGCATGTTACTTTGTGATGTCAGTGTTCATAACCTTTGTTTTGTATTCAAAATTACCGAAACTGGTGTCCGTGATCTCATCTAAATAAGAAATCCTTAGATTCTGCAATTTTAATAAATACTTGTGGTATCTTTTTGTTCTTTAGTTTCCAATCGAAATGTCGATGCCTTGGATCTTGACCGATCACATTTTACGAACCAAAGATGCGTCTATGATGGAGTATGCGCATTTTTAGTGTTTCGAACAAGTGAACATGCTCTACTCAGATTTATTACTGATGTATTTTGGTGATTTGTAGATGCGTCTTGTATCCGTTGGACCTGTACAACGACAGCGCTTATTATGCTCTCACAAAATTTAAGAAACAGTTCCTGTATGACGAAGTGGAAGCAGAAGTGAACCTTTGCTTTGATCAGTTTGTCTACAAATTGAGTGATCAGATATTTATTTATTATAAACATCTGGCTGGAAGGTATAATTTGTGTGATAAGTCTTAATAATTTACAAAATGCATAAGTGAGATCATATGCAACATCTCTTCTTTGCAACCTTCTAGCATCGTCCTTGATAAAAGGTTCCGTGCGGAATGTGCCCAATTAGCCACTAGAATTTCCTATCCTGCAACGAACCGCTATGAAACCTTACTGAAACAAAGACACGTACAGGCAAGTCGATTAAATCTATCTTTAAATTTAATTCGTGCTATTTTTTCCAATTTTTCTTCCAATAATGCTAGTTTATATTTTCACAGCTACTTGGACGCTCCATCGACTTGAACCGGTTAATTGCTCAACGAGTTAATGTTGCCATGCAGAAAGCTCTCGATTTAGTCATCAGCAGATTCGAAGCTGGTGATATCACAGGGATTGTGGTAACATTTTAATAATATACTTATGTGAAACTAATTTTCGATTCAGCTTTTTTTGCATCTTTAGCCATTTTTACATGTTTACGAAAGTATTTGGTGTTCTTTAGGAACTGGAAGGCTTGATCAAAGTGAACCAATTGGCTCATCAGCTTCTGTCGCAACATTTATCGTTGGACGATTTCGATGCCATGTTCCGAGAAGCCAATCACAACGTCTTAGCTCCATACGGGCGCACCACTCTTCACGTTTTTTGGGAGCTCATCTACGACTTCTTGCCAAATTATTGCTTTAATGCTGCCACAAACAGGTCGGCGAACGGTGCTTTTTTTTAAATGGATTTCTGAGTTTTTAAGACATCCTCTAATTACTCGTATTTTATGTTTTATCGCAAGGTTTGTGAAAAACAACAACGTTCAGTTATCGCAGCCTGTCACTAGAGAAAAGTGTCCAGGTTTTGCTCATCATGTTTTGTGGGGATCGAAGGTATAGCAGCAATCCGGGCAGTTAGTTTGTACAGATGGGGAAATCCCATGGTAATTCATTGCTCACGTCTATTCGCAGGCGCTGAATCTGGCCAACCAATCAATTTACGGCCAGTATTCCGGTTTCGTGGGATCGCCGCATTTCTCTTCGATCTGCCGTCTTCTTGGCTATCAAGGCATCGCGGTAGTCATGGAGGAGCTTCTGAAAGTGGTCAAGTCCTTGATTCAGGGAACCATTTTGCAGTACACTAGAGCCATCATGAAGGCGCTGCCGAAAACCTGTAAACAGCACAGATACGACTACAAGTCTTCAGGTAAGTCTGTTGCTTTTTTTTTGCAGGATTCTGGAGGGTTATCTATGTTTCTGAGACATTTGTCAGAAACGTGAAGATGTTTATTTTCAACGCAGGTCTTTTCGAGTTTTATCACGCTCAGTTGAACGACATCGTTCAATATCCCGATCTGCGCACAGAAATGTTCCAGAGCTTTCGGGAAGTCGGCAATGCCATTTTATTCTTTCTGCTCGTGGAGCAGAGTTTGGTGAGTCTCGGGCACTCTTGCGACTTTTTTCGGTTAGCTACGGCGCTTACTTATTTTATTACGATTTTACGTTTAGTCGCAGGAAGAAGTGTGCGACCTTCTCCACGCAGCACCATTCCAAAACATACTTCCGAGGCCACATTGCAAAGGTGAGTAGTTTCCGTGCTTCGGCGAGGATGCGGTTTGTCGTTAGTGCAACGCTGGAAGACTGTAATTGTTTTATTTAACTTGTCTTCCCAAGATGGAGAAAAACCAGAGACTAAGATTAAAAGACTGGAATTGAAATATGCCGCACTGCAGATCGTGCCTAACATCGAGAAGCTCGGGACAGCTAAGGTGACGTTTTGTTACTTTATTTACCATGTTGGCAGCAACATCGTTACAGTCGATTTTAATTTTATCTTCGTTACCGATTTTTAGCAAGCTTTAATTGCTCGCGAGGGAGATCTATTGACCAAAGAAAGGCTTTGTTGCGGTCTGTCCATTTTTGAAGTGGTATTGTCGCGCATCAAGTCCTTCTTGGACGATCCCATCTGGGTCGGCCCTCCTCCGAATAACGGAGTCATGAACGTGGACGAATGTTCGGAGTTCCATCGACTTTGGAGCGCTTTGCAATTTGTGTACTGCTTACCTGTGGGCGAGAACAACTTCACCGTCGAGTAAGCCTGCAATCTGATACAAAAGTAATTTTTTTTGCATGCTGACCTCAAAATGCATATTTTCCGACTACTTAGGCAGCTGTTTGGAGAAGGACTGCACTGGGCCGGGTGCGCCATGATTGTTCTTCTGGGGCAACAACGAAGGTTCGAAGCATTGGACTTTTGCTACCATATTTTGAGGGTCCAGCGTGTGGACGGAGAAGACAAAGTAGTCAAGGGAGCCGTGAGTTAACAGTCATTAAGTTTGCCAGACTAATTTTTATATCTAAGAATTAACGGTGTTCAGTTGTCAGAATAATCGGGTGTTCCTCGGAAAAGGGGCCCACTTTTTTGAGCCCTGAAATCCTTGAATTTGTTTTCCAACAAATTTACTGGACACCCTGATTCGGCCCAATTGAAGTACCTTGTTTTTTTTAGTATAGAATGTTATCTCATGCTAGTATATTTTTTTATTTCAGCCCTTAAAACGCATGGTGGATAGAGTGCGTCGTTTTCAAGTATTGAATTCCCAAGTCTTTGCAACGCTAAACAAATACCTAAAGTCTAATTACGGCGAAAACGACGGCCTGCCGGTGGAACATGTTCGCTGCTTCCAGCCGCCGATCCACCAGTCGCTAGCGGCCAGGGATCCCCACTACATGACGGTCGAACAAGCTGCGAGACAAGTGGCTCTACTCAATCAGTCTTTGTAAGAATCTAAGGGAGTAGCGATGTTTCTGAAATCCTTTAGTCTAAGGTAAGACCAAAACATCTTCATGCTATCGATGGATCATTGTTTATAAATCATTATAATGACCAAGGTGAAATTCTTAGTCGGCCAATATTCCACATTATTGTAACCCAACTTCTATATCATTTTCAAAACTGCAATACCAACTTTATCCTCATGTATTCCAATTGCATATTAATCTACGGAAATTATCGCATAATTGATACTTGGATAATGAAATATCGTAGCAATGTAGAAATCTTGACTTTTTCTATTTTGATTCTTGGTCATTGAAAAAAATATATTGCAGCGGGACACCTAAACGTCCTCCAATTAAGAATATGGACAGATAACGGTTAACGAAAATGTGTGGATTGCCTTTATAAAAGCATTTAATACAATTCAGCGACATGGTTATTTATTTACATGTCAATTTTCCATGAGAGTAATTTTACAAACCCTCTTGGAAATAATTTTCTCCCATTCCACATTGTCAGTTTAGTTAGCCTTATTTATTATTGCTTTTATCTTTGAAATAAAAAATATAAATATGCAAAAGCAACATTCTGACGCTTAATATTTATTTATGAATCTCATCACGAAGCAGCCAGATCTGCAAAAAAGTCTTGGTTACGCGAGGAGGGCAGTTGTTTTTTGCCAAGCTTCCTTTTTGCTTTCTTCCTGTCGCTCACTTCCCACGCGTGCAGAAATCCAATGTGCCAGAACTTGATGATCTGATCGTGAGAACAGCTGGCAAGCCATTGTTCATCTCGTGAAAGAGCCACGTCTTCTATGGGGAAATCGTCGTGCTGGCCGACAATGCCGATAAATCGGTTTGGAAGAATGTTGACCGCCCTAGAATCGCAAAACAAAGGTTGCAAGTCTATTAGTTTCACTGCTAAAATGCGTGTCCTGTACTTTGTTCGACCATTTCTCACCTCACGATTCCATCTACAGAACCTGTGCATACGATGCTGTCCGTCACGCTGACCATGCTGTCTACCGAAGACGGATGTCCAGGGAATCGATCGCTGATGTTTCCCCACTCGCCAAAGTTGAAGATGTTTATCGTACCATCGCCGCTACCAACTGCTACTTTGGAGTTATTCTACAGCGTCCAAGGTAAAGTTTTTTCATCAACTTATTAGATATACTTGGCAGACTTTTGTCCTTAATGTTGCCAGGATTGCAAGGCTCATCCCTTAGATTTTCAAGGACCCACTCCCACAACCGCGTGATCTTTTTTTTGGGGTTTGAAAAGTTTTTATATCGGATTTTTCCAATTAACTGGAATATTCTGACGTATTCCAGCTTGAAATTCAACTTCATAAAAACAAAAATTAAAATCAATATTTACCTTTAAGATTGCTGAACAAAGCATTTCTGAATCAAAAAGTTCTGACTGCATTTCCAGTCGTTTGGCTCTGACATTATATACACTTAACGTTCCTTCTCCGCTAAAAGATTTTTAATATAGTATCAGTATTTAATATTTTGCTTACTAAAATTTGCATTTTTGATAACGTATCGTTACAATACCTAGTGGCGAGCAAATATTTCTTGTCCTGGGCTATTTTTAAGGAACTGACATATTCTTCCATGTTTTTTAACTCCATTATTGCATGAGCACGCCTGAAATCCCACACCTGAAAACAAATAATGTCATTACTAAAAAATATGTATTAACTTCTTCATATACATGCAAGTGCAAATCTAGTCAGTACCTTGACAGTTCCATCATCATCACCTGTTGCTACCAAGTAATTATCCACAACTTCCATGCTATATATCGGGCATCTGTTTAAAAAAATGTCATTAATTTGCTATTATTATATTAATTGTTGGATCAATATCGAAAGTGGAATTTGGGAATACGAAAACTTACTCGTGAGCTTTGTTGATCTTGTGCGAGACGGCACCAACATTTAAGTCTACCACTTGTAGAGATTTGTCTTTTGATACTGAAAACAGCATCTCTCCATCCGCAGAAAAATTGATGGCCCTGCATGACTTTTTGTGGTGTGTTAGCTCCAAAAGTTCACTGTTCTTGCCTTCAGTACTTAGTGACCATCTATAATGATACACAATATTGCCAATAATCAGAACTGCAATCAATATTATTTTTTAAATAGCACTAATAATGATGAACTAATACTTACAAATAAATATCCCCATCAATTGAGGCAGCTGATATGACATCTTTCGTTGGATGAAATATGATGTCCACTATCAAACTACTGAATTCAATATCTGCTGGAACCTTCTGCAATATTATGATTAATTATATTTAATTAATTAACTGTAACTTATGTAAATAGCCTAGATGATGTCTATAGTTTTCTACTTTGAACATCAGGTATGTAAATCAAACTTAGGCTTTCAATATCGTGCTAATTTGAAATATTCGTCAGATTTTCAGTGTAGAATTATAATCATAGGTATGCTACTGAAGTTTATTTTATAATTTATAGCATATTTTAATTTTTCAAATGTGTTATTTTTGATGATTTATGTGCTTAGCAGACGACACTATCTGTCTGCATACCACGTGGTTAACATAAATGTAGGCTCTCCTCTCTTTAGGCTTACATGCTTATGTATTTTAAATATTATTGAATATAAGCTGATCGTCAATACGTTCAATATTTGATTTTAAAATCAGAAAATGATGTATTTCTTCACTCACTTTGGTATCCTCTTCAGTGTTCGACGGCCCTTCCTCCATCTTGCTTCAATATTTTTGAATTGCACCTTTGACTAGCTAATCTTAAGTTATCTTCGATATATGTCACTATTAATTTTTTAAGTAATTCTGCACTTACATTTAATCTGAAGTTTTATTTTTAAAAAGTAAATCTTTTAAAAGAATTTAATATTAATTCAAAATATGGAAATTATTTCATCGCTTATCTATATGCAGTTCCAGACTGACGTATAATTCGCACGTAATGCATTTCAATGGAGAAAACCAGTGTAGCCTTGACACAAGCTCACTGTAGCTGCATGTTGCTTTGGAGGATGGAGTTGTGTCAGCATTTCTCTTCGCTAAAATTTCCAAATGCAATTTTCTAGCATCTGCTTTTCTGCCGTTATTTGACTAGACCCTCCTTCGTCTTTTCGCAATGGAACCCGCCGTGCCAAAAGACTTAATTATGTTCCGTCTGAAGGTGGAAAAACTGGCCAAAGTGACTGTTTCTTTACCGCTCTTTTCACTCATCTTCTGCTTCTGCACAGCCATGACCTTTCAGTACAAAGAAGTAAATCAAACAGTTTGTCGGGTAAGAATACGTTTTGTCCTCTTCAACATAATTTCGCACAAGGATAACACGTTTGCATCATCCCTTCAATGTAAATCGTAGCTTGGATTGAATGCCTTATCAAACTTCAATCAGTTAATGGCAGAATATGGAAGATGGAGAACCTATCTGCAATAGATGGCAGCATGGGTCTGTTTGCTCAAAACATTGATTGTTTACATTTACAGTACTGGTTTTGGATTGATAAAGCCAACTGCATCTAACTGTTGGTCAATCGATGATTAACAGCTTAACATTTTGTTCTGTAATAGCAACCACCTGTAGTAAAATGTTATTAATGATGAAAACCCCTTTATAATAGATGGAATTTTTGAATTCATGCAATACAAGTGAGCACTTAATTGTAGGCAGTAGATATTGCTCCTCCTCAGATCAGTATTCCACTCATTTTCTAACATCTTCTGGTATTGCCAACACCATTGACCATAATCTCAGCAAACAAATTCAGAAAAAAAACTGTCACATGATGCCTGACAAGCCAAATAATCTTAGTTTGCTTTGTCATTGATTATATTAATGATCATGACAGTTTGCTTTACGTAGGCTATGGATTAAGTGAGTGCCTACATCATATCTACCTTACATTAGCAAAATGCAAATTATAATGGCATTATAAGATTAAATCCTGATGGAAGAGTGGGATTAGAGGCAGTAAATTCTTTACTGTAATTGACTTGAATGCAGCTGATTTGCCACCTTTACAACCAGATGATAACGAAAAAACAGCTAGTGACACCTGATGCATTGCATCATTTCAACTATCTTCTGAAAAATTATGCCAGGAGGTTGTTTATTTGGCCATGGATGAGTTTTAAACGAGGCGACAAAGTTACTTGATCTTACCGAAGGAATTTACAAAAGATCTGCCCCAAGAATTAGCATTCAGTGAGTACTTTGAAGTATGTATTGTTGGCAGTCTTTCAGGGGCAGTAGTCTGTTGTCCAAAACATTTTTGTTCCATGGCGGTCTTGATTTGCTTGCTATGCCTAGACATACTAGATAAAGTCATGTGTCTTTCAAAATTGTATTTATTTCATATTCAATTATAATTTGAAAATTACTGTCAGATATTTTAAATGTCATTAAGAGGAGCTTGACTTTATGGAAAGCCCAGGTATTTTATACATTTCACCATGTGATTCATAAAATTCATGCTCAAATTTTAAATATATTTTTTAATATAGCTACTTTTGCGCACTTCTATTTAATGTATTTTAAACTTTTCATCATGTACATCTTCTAATGATTATTTGACTGCAAAATTGTCAATCCTTCTGAATAAGAACCAATGTTAATGTGCCTTAGAATGTATACTAAAAATGCACCGCTGAATGTAAGAAAAGTCCTCAACAAATTAAATTTACATAAACTGAGTAGATCATGTCGTGTAACGCATGAAAATACACCACTCGAGCCTCGGGCAAAAAGATGCATTGTTTGCTCGAGGACAAGTATGCTGGAATGTTATTGCACATACAAGTTTAAAAAGGGCGACCTGAGCTATCTACATGATGAAATGCCAGTTGATTTATTTACGGTAGTTCACGTAATGATGCACATTTTTAACAAGATTTGGTTTTTGATATAGTTTTCCCCCAGCGGATAACAGTGTTCTAGAATTCCTTGGTTTTCATAGTATGGCCATGTGGCTATGTAGGTTTTAAGAAATCCATGATCGACCAGCCAAAGGGAGAGAGGTTCCAGATTTTCAAAATATATACGTGCAGCATACATAATGTTTCCTTATGTTCCGACACTGGATTCAAGTAGGGATGAAGCACCCAGTTTAAAATTCAGACTCTGGAGTTTGGAGCATTTACATCTGATAGCATTTATGGTTTCTGAAGAAGGCAGTTTAATGGACAGCTTGCATGGATTGTTTTCCTTCCATATGTGCTCGTGTGTGCATTATTATTTATTCATCATGTGGAACTTAAGCGGCTGAAATATTGAAAACTCAACAAGCATGCTGCCAATTACACTGCTCGATCTACTCGGCATAAACGCTGTGGCAAAATAATCGATTACTGCATGTGCTAGTATTTCAAATATAATCAGATAAGGGCTTTTTATGCACTTCTTAAACAGGGACTGCTTTATCAAATCAAACGAAGCAGCCTGAATGCGTGACAGATGCAATCTTGATCAAATGTCCTCTTTCAAATCTGTCTCGGATTTTTCTTCTTGCAAAAACGCGTGTAAATAAATTAAGAGCACAAGTTCATATTTCAAACCGTGAGTATTCCCGTCGAATTTGACGCATCCTGAAAATTGGCATTTTGTCAGCGTGCTCTTCTGACGTTGATATGGCCTGGCTCGAAATCAATATTTCAATTTGGCTGTAATTGAAATAGAAGTTAGAAAAGTGTCTTGTCGATTTTTAAATGTGGTAGCTAGCGATCGTAATCAAGAAGCTCGGTTGGGTTTCTACTGGCACGACATGGCAGATATCTAAATTGCCACATAAAAAAGCTTTGCTTTGGATGTGTTACGCCCAATTGCCCATGTTGTTAATAAATCTTATCCAATTGCAAGTTCTGACTTCTAACTTCAAAATGGCCATTAACTGGTATAAAAATGCTTGATCCGTACGATCGAAATTGTTCCTTGGATGGTAGGGTGAATCCAGGCATTCATGGAATCTATCTTTCCATACGGCATGTGTGCCTTCAATCTTTTGCAGCCTATCAATTTTTCTACTTTTATAATTGTTATGTTTTAGAATTTCTTTGTAATTTCAGAACACTCTTTTAGATTTCTGCCAGGTAGTTCGGTTCGTCGGATGGATCGACAAACATTACCCGGCTTTAAAATTATGATTAATGACTAGGTTTAAGACATTCACCTCTGTAATTTTTCCTTTCACTAGAACATATCTGTCTTGAAACTTGCTTCTGTGCACAAGATCCAGGTATGCTACCCTGGCAATTTAAGGTGCAAGTTCTATCAATCAATCACCCGTGGGCGAACACTGGTAATGGGCATATTAGTTGGCCTAGTGGCCTGTTAATAATGGAAGCAAACTCTGCATTGAAATCGATTTACATGCTGCCCTGTATTCTGTCTGTTGTGGTTTTATACAAATAATGCGATGTTATTTTTAAGATTTGCAGTGTGCGGGGTAACCAGGTTGTGTGAAATGGTGTGTTCAAACTTTAGCGCACCGGATCAACACATTTTAAAGGGATTGGATTTTTATTACTCGGTTTGGTAAATTTGTAATGGCTCAACAAAAAATATTTATGAATATTGAAAATTTTAGACATACGCATCAACATTTTCTGTAAAATTTTTTTGGCCCATGAAGACTTGTTGATATTTATTCTTACATGCAATCGGTGATTTCTTTTGCTTGAAAAACTATGGCATTAATAATGTATTTTTGTATTGAAATATACGAATTTGGAGACACTTTCCAAAATATACTTAGGCGAGTCTGAATTCCTAGGATCTGCAACCGATATAGTCATCGGCAAATTAAATTTTTTTTATCATGAATCAATTGCCTAAACTGTATTAACGTTGTTTGCCACTTATCAATAATAAAATATTCACGTCATGCCCTTGCTTAGTTACCAATCCTAACGACTTTGAAATCGACCCTGCGGTATAGTCTGGCACTGCTTGCATCGTGAAGTTGCTATGTGCCCGTAATACCATTTTGGAAAATATGCTAAGATATTCCAGAATTGAATCATAGTTTGGGCGCTGTGCCATTGACAGTGACTACAATTGAAATAACAATAAAGGATTGTAGTATCATGAAAAGCAAGATAACTACATGCAATACTTTTATTAGATTTTCTAAAAATATGGAAATCACTTTTAATTCATAAATTAATAATGCTTTTCCTCTCTGTCACTGTTTCCTCATGCCCTTGTTTTCTTTATGTCATAAACCATAGCAACGAAATTGCAAAAAAAAAAAAATTATTTATAATTAATTGTGGGCACATGTCCACCATACTTCCCCAGACTACCGTCATTGCCATTAAATCTTGTGCATCTAAATAATTTGAACATCACCCATCCATGGTTACTGTTAAATAATTGACAATTTAGATAAAGACAATTAATTATGTGGGTATTAATAATAAATTGCAGTTACCCTGGTAACGATCTGTTTGAGTAAGATCGCACTCTGCTATTTATATACCTGTATTTGGTTAATTATTTTCCCGATTGATGTAAGTGCATGGAGTATCGTATAAGTAACCGATCGTGATCGGAAAATGTCAGCTGCTATTTTTGTTTCTTTCGTTGTAATCAATACTCGCACATTAATTACAGCATCGAATATTCACACATTCTACCTGAAATAATAATAGAAGCGGGAGTATTATTATTGGAAAAAGGGAATGGAATTTCACGCCAATATCCAATTATGGATAAGGAGTTTCAAAATGGCATGGTGATCATGAGAAATGCTTCGGTGTTTGATATTGTTGACGAGATTTCCGTCGGTAGTGAATAATTAAAATCTTGGGATTCAGACGAGACATTTTTTAGGAATCAGAGTTAATACAAAATATGTAATTTAATGAAGTCTTAGATCAACAGGACAAAGCAGACAATCTCTTCTTTTCATTGCATACAATTGTAGATTTTCATTAGACATGCGTCTTTTTATAACAAAACCAATCATGTATGAAAATGCGAAGAATGTCCGTGTTGGGATTTCATTGGTCTCGGTGGTTAACAATTTTCGTTTTATCTTCTCTGCAGGTTTTCAACGTCATTCCATCCATCAGTGCCATCACTGGCATTGCTCCCCAGTGCTATCTATGGCGAATAGGTGTAGCTCTACATTGCACACCACGTTTTCTTATTGCTGCTGTTTATTATAACAACTATCGTTCTCGCCTACCAAGAATTCCACTGTCTCAACACAAGCGCTACCTGAGGTGGACGGCTATAAATTATTGGCTTAACTTTATGGAAAACTCGGCACTCATCGGTGTTACTTACATCTCCAATCGGGAAAACTATCGTGAGTTTGCGTTTGTATGTTTCTCGTTGATTTTGTACTGCAAGTCTGTTCCACTCGAGTTATTCTCGATTGTTCATTGGCACGAGTTCAAAAGGATTTCCGAAATTTTTCTCGCATGTCGAGCAACAGCTCGAGTACGTCCAATAATAATTTGATTTCTAATTTTTCAGCAATACATGAAAAGCTTTTCATCGTTTTTATGACTACATCTGTAACATACATGCTAGTCAACAGCATTGTCTTTCGCTGGTCGAGGCCAAATTTCTCACCAACAGTAAGAAAAAAGTTTTTCGTTTAAGCGCCCCGTTGATTTCGTAATCGTGTTAATGCGAGGTTCTTGGGGTGCATCCACACATGCATCACTATGAAGTAATGCAACTTCGTATCGTATCAGTCTGAACGGCATTCTGTCACTCCATCAGCTGCCGGTCTTTTGGAGTTAAGTCAAAGAAGTGCGGCACGCTCATGTTGCACGATTTTTTACATTTCTGAACAGGAGTGTGTGTTACGTGGTAGCGTTTAGTCAGTTAGGCATGGAGTGGACACAAATTATTTTAGATCGGATTGCATTATGTTTACAAATGTGATACCTGGCGATCTGTTACGCCTCTACTGCGTGCAAAATGAAATTTTTACGCGGCGGAATTAACATTGCATTACGGTTTGTTGCATTGGTGGACAAACCCATGCATTTTCATTTTTATGAGGTATCCAATTCGTTGCTATGGAATTATACAAATATGTTGCCAATAATGTTTGCGTTTGTATTCAGGAACGTAGATCCTTCCAATGGAAAGTCGCGTTGCTGATGGGGACGATGACCAGCACTGCTGGTTTACTCTATTTTTTCTATAGACATCGCAGATTTTGTGAAGAAATGGGTGCGGTATTCTTTAACTCTCCTGCTTGCATATTCCGAGAAAATGTTTCTTCTTCCTCTAATCTTGGCGTTCACTTTTGTTTCTAGCATTCAGCTACTTTTCCTTCTGCGAATATGTTATTGCCATTTGCAACATGGCCTACCACATGACATTAGTTTGGGATTTTCCCGAAGACGAGGTCACGGTCTCGACAACAGGCGTAGAAATCAGAACTACGAAAAAAATCGACTAACCGTAAGTTTTTCTACAAGAATTTATTTATTTAACGGAGGAATCCAGAAATACGACTCCCATCGTCCAAGTCATTGATCTTGTCGAGCTACCCAGTTACCATCGGTATTCCATTGCTGCGGGATTTTTTAAAGTTCATCTACTTGCATTCGCATTGCTCGGCGCAAGTTTAGCACCAAGCGTTTTTCTTAATCTTTATCCGATTGGTATAAATCAAGGAATCTACTTTCCTTATAAGCTTATGATGGTGTTATAGCAAAGCAGACAGTCTGATTATATGGAGATTTGTTAGATGGTGGCAGTGTGGCGTAAAAAACGGCTTTCAAATCATTTTTACAAACTTCAACTTCTTGAATCTCTCGGAATCTTTGTAGAACTTCAATTTCGAAGTTAGCAAGTTGCATCGAACGCTTATCGGATTCTCTCGATTACCCCCTTTTTGCACCATAGCTTTTTTGCACGCCTTCCGTGTCCGCCTTAGTTTCATAATTTTTGTGAATCGTGCACTAGTTTTCCTGTCATTCGTTTGTAACTGGTCCTCATTGAGGCGTTAGTTATAATCGTTCCCTTTTTAAGAAGCTTGTTTTGAATTCTGAGCATTTTAAATACTTAAAAATGCTGCCGTTTGAACCAATTTTTAATCATTCCGTATTTGTATCGCTCATTCTGAATCTCCGAAGACAGCTCTTTTTTTCTTTTTTATTTCAAAAGATCCCTTATGCAGTTTTTTGTGCAAATGATTTAATTTCCTTCCCGCACTGCTATCGGTATTGTTATGATATGTTCTGTGCAAAATTATGTAACCGTAACATTGGTTGGCACATTTCTGAAAACGAGATAATGCCCGTGAATAACGGAGGGATTTTAATTTAAATGCTGTAATAACATGGGGTTGTAGACATTCCACAAGTTCAAAAAAAACTCTCAAAAAGCTTATTTTTGTCAGAAATTAAGCTGCTCGGCTAGCAATAAGACAGTTAAAATTTGATCGAATATCTAACAAAGTAGTGCATTGCTATGAAAGTGTAGCCTACTTTAGAATAGTTAGACTGCTTCTAAAAGCAGACAGTAAATTTAATTACATAAATATATGGGTTCTCAAGGTGTTCAGTCGTCTGGAAATGTACTTGAGTTTTCGGCACCTCGGAAAAGTCTGGAATCATGCTTGAAATCCGGCCCGCGTCGAATGAAAATCAGATATATATAAAGTATTTTTCAAACGTTGTTTTAGAAAAAAAACATTTTTTTTAAATGGCTCTTTGGAAAATTTTGGCGGTAATTGGTGACCCGGTTCTGCTACAAAAGTATCGAAATTTCTGAAGATCAACTGTCGGATTCCTTCTATCGAAAAAGTGTCAAACTGTTAGTTTTTCTTGGCAAACTTCTCAAAAGCCAAGGATATCACATAAGAACTTGTACGTTTCTTGGATTATTTAACTATTTTCTTAAACTTTACAAATCTCGTCACTTTTAGTCCATTTTAGTTGTTAGGCCACGTTGTCAATTGCAAACTACAGCATACAGCCTAAACTTTAGCAAATCAGCTTGGGCTGTCTGATTTAGAAAACTCGGTAGTAGTAAGACGTTCTTCCATTGCTTTTTTCTCGCTCGCCAGTCGAAGCTTGCAGTTAGGTAGTTACCATCATCCTCAATTATTTCAAAATCGTTGCGATTAGCTTTACAGAGGGCTTAGAATAAGGTGATAGAATTCCTTATAGTGTTTAGTTCAAGGTACCATCGTATATTTCTATTCTAAAAACGATCAGTTTGCAGTCCGTGCTTTCCGTTGGCTTGGTAAATCGCACTGTTCCAATTCTGCACACGATTGTCGGTTTATTTTTGCTTAAGGAGTGGCATAAACTTAATTGAGTTGCTACCCGGGACGTATGCTCATTGTCGGGATATCCCAAATGCGCACTTAATATTTTGTCGCAATCGGTCGAGATTCATAAGTTACTTAATCACTGCCGCAGGCTTCCGCAGAAATGCAAGACAGGTGCGAGAGAATACAGATGATCCAGCCATGTTACAAGCACGTGTTTTTGTGTGTTGTGTGACAAAAGTAATTTTAATTAATATTTTTATGTGGAAAATAACATTTTATTCAGTATTTTATGTGCTGAAAAGGTACTTCTTCTGTTTGGCAGTGGATAAGAGACATTTAATGTGCAAGACAATTAAGTGAATTGTTCTACGGCAAAATACTCTCTTGAAACAGTGGATTTCCTTAAAAGTCTTCGAACATTTATAAAAAAAAATATTTGTCGTAGCTTACCCCGGATGGTCATGGGCAGTTCATAAATAATAATAACATTTCCCAAATTTGTATGGTATTTAACCAAGTTTTAAACTGTTCTTCATAAAAACACGCTTTAAAACAGCGAATTTCCCTAAAAAAGTCATCAAACTTTTTGTATTAAACACGGACACACGGATAATCGAGGTATTTGGAGAAAAAAACCACACTTTTGGTTTGAATTTTTTTGGAAAGTTAATATTTTGGTAATTTGGAAACAAGAAGGGCTTCAGATTGGAGAACACATCTTTGCACATTTGTATGTAAACATAATTAATCCAGTTTCCAAATAAGTACCTATCTTGTCTGCTTGTTCTAAAAACTGTAATTAGCTTAACTGAGATTTCTATTTTCTATAACTATGTGCATCATTTCTGTACATTCTCATTCTGTATATCAACATGGCACGCCGTAGGTCGTTTGTACGGTCGTATAATATCGGAGTAGATGCACCACTCCACATTTTGGCTATAAACGACCTACGCTATCATCGATTGCTATTTAAACCGCACACGTGGCGGAAAGTTTTGACTGTTCTAAATACTCCATTCGATCACTTGCTTTGCGACATGGGCGAGACTTTTCATAAATCTCCAAAGCTTCTCATGGTACGCGAATCAAATTTTCATTCTTTTTTGGGTTTCAGTGTCTCTTAATTGTAATGCCGGTCTTCGTCTTATCTTTAATTGGTTGTACGTTTCGAGTGATTTAGTGTATTTTTTGCACCATGCATGTCAAAGTGGCCAATCACTTGAGCCTTTAAGGCTATCATTCCTTGAGAGAGAGTTTTAACAGTATTACGTATAACAAGCTGACCATTGGAAATCGGCCTTTGGTCGTGTGTGTCGAACCACTCGCATTTTGCTACAATATATCTGTAGCCCACAAACTTAATTCTTCCACAGGATGGCGATTCCTCCAATTTAGTAAACTGGTCACAAATATGAAGCTTGCCAGACAGTGATATTTAAGCAGTTCCAAATAGGAGTTCAGCAAATTGTGTTTACAGGCATCTGATATTTTGTTGTTTTACAATGTGCATTCCATTAAATTATTATCAGAATACCTCAATTTTTATAACTACTTAATTTTGACAAAGCATTTGGAAAATAAGTTCTACTCTGGTTTGATTTTGTTAAACCGTTACCTCATTCGAAGTCTGTATTGTTATAGACATTTTGCTTTGCTCATATTTGAAACTTGGTTATTTTATGTACAACTTTAAGATGGAGAGATGTTACACATGCAATAATTTCTTTGCTACTTTTATCTTAATATTTCCACTTACAGCTCTAATTATATGATGTGTATTACATCCAAACTGCAATGAGTTGTTTCAATATTTTCAATTTTTTGCAGTAAAAACAATCGTGTGAATGAACAGAGTAGGCTGTTGTGATTAATTTTTTGTATACATATTTGACGTTCTCTTTCCATATACACAAATTTCTTCATATTTTCTGTAGTTGTATATAAATATATATATATATTGGATAATACATCTTTTTCCAACACTATGCAAGAGGAATTATCTTTTTTGCACTTTAAAGGACTTTAAATCATGTAGGTAGAACTTTAAAAAAAAGTTTTAGATACAATTCATACTAATCATAAACAATGATCATGATGTAATAAACTTGGTATACTTATTCCAAGAACCTTAAATTGTTTCTAGTCTTCAAAACCATACTGCCAATAATTCAATCCAAACCCTCCAGCTGTTATATTGCTTGAATTGAAATTAACCGAACAGCCTACTCGTAGTCATGTTTACTCGCTTATTGTGTTTGATATGTCATTTTCTTGATGTTCTTTTTGCCTGGTTTTCAATGTCTCTGTAATGTCACTGGTGTGGGCATTTGAATACATTGTACATATGTTCTGATCAAGGTTGTAAAAATTGCATTTCATAAATGATATGTATATATATTATAGCTTTAAAGATCTCCATTCTTCTTGGCCATTCTACTTTGGTCTAATTCAATGTTTGTGATTTACAAAAACATTTTTACACAATTCTAAAACCAGAATTTCTCAAATGGTGTTCCGTAAGGCAAATTTAAGGGTTGTCCTGTGATATTTTTGTCTGTTTGTTGATTTTTAACGTTGGCCTATTTTTGCAACTAAGGCTAAACACTAACACCAGTGAACGAGTCTTTATCACCTACCTGGTAATTTTGCCTACGAGGGGACTTTAACATGCTAAAAACCAACACTGGACCTCGGTTTAAACTCTCATCCGAAAGAGCCGCCACTTAGGAAACTTTCCCATCTGTAAAAATCCCCACCAACCTCAGCTGGGGAGCGAACCCCACATTTTAGGATCGAGAGGAAAGCACGAAGGCCACTCGACCACCGGCGTTGGCGATATTTTATTCTGTCTTAACTTTATTTGGTGCGAATTTCTGCATTTATTTGGTTTTTTGTTGCCCTGCAGACACTTAGCAGGATTGATCAATTGTCACTTGGGGTACATGGATTTGTGCTACGCAGGATACGCTAAAAATATTTAAGGAGTTCCGTTTTGTTCTACAAATTGTGGTGTAAAATGGTTCCATGACTAAATTTAATTGGAAAAAACACTGCACAGTGAAGTTTGACTTGTGGAAATCTAAATAGTTACTTGCTAGAACAGGTTTTCTTGACATTACCTTTAAAGCTAAACTGATGGAGTCTGTTCATAGGTTGTTGTTGTTTGGAATCGGTGTGCTCTCTGCTTACTTGACAAACCAGTATTTATGAAAACTGAAAGGAAAAATTTAAAAAAAGACAAACCCACTAATAAATTGACATTTAAACTGTATTCCATTAGTCGACACATTGGCTTGAACTGAAAATAAATCTGCAGAAAAATTAATTTCAATTTGTCGACTGGCAATTGATCGACGTTCATTTACTGGAGTCGTCTTGGTGTAGCGATTTCACAAAGTCGTCAAAATCCGGCATCGAACTTTCAAACTTGGCTAGCTGGGACGTGAGTTCGCCGACCTGATCTGCGAAACCGGGTTGTTCGCCAAAGGAAACGAGCGCGTGTGCAGCCTTACACTCCCGAAAAAAGGCTCCGAGTTCGGAAGGCGATCCGTCGGCCATTGCGAATGGTGGTTTCTTAAAAACGAAAAACTTAAGTTAACCCGCGTTTTCTTTTTTTTTTTTTTTTGCATCGTGTTTTATAAAGTTAAAAACGCTCACCAATTCTACCAGTACGAAATCGTCTGTGCCAGATGCCGATGAACTGGATTTTTGGGACTCTGTGTCGCTTGCTACGCTTCGAGAGATCGCCTCGTCTGCATTGTCATTAGGAACAGGGGTGTTATGATTATTGTTGCTACTGATCATGTTGTTGTTTGAACTGTCTCCGTTCATATTGGCTTTGGCAGCTGCTTCGTTTGCTAGTTTGAGAAGAGAACTAAACGGGGCATCTTGGAAGAAGAACTTGTGTTCGGGGCAATCCAAATTTTTACGGTCCAGTGCAAAGGCACCCGATTTTCTGTACTCGCTGCCACTCACTTGTCGGTTCCAGGCACTGGTGAGGAAAGAAAAAATCAAAAGTGAGACCCGTGCATCCAAATTCAGTAATTACATAGGCCGATTTACTCTGCTAACCATGTTGGGGAATTATCGTTATCTTTTATATGATTGCTTAAAGGCTTCTTATCCCCCTTCGTGAAAACGTGACCAGGATTTTGCAGCGGATTGGTGGCAAGATGGATATCTTGGCATGCTGCAGCGAGCTCATCCACAACACTTCTGTGCAACAGGAAAAAGGGAAGCGAATGAGCAGTGCAAGAAATTTCAATCGCAGCTAACGAGATAAGGTAAACTGCATGAGCATTGACTTTGTAAACACTTAACAGATTACACCGTGCATTGGTATTAGTACTGCACTAGTTGAAGAAAAGCTTGGCGCAAGCCATTATAAGTTGATAAGTTGCGGTAGAAGTTTGCATGCCGTGTGTATTATAAATACGCCCATACCTCGCTTTACAGCCTAGATACGTTCCGGAAAAGTGGTCCGTACAGCTATATTCACATTTTTTGGCCACTTTCTTTAATTACAGCATTTTTTGGGGGGGAACATAAATCGAAAAAGTGCCATAATTAAAAAAAGGCTGTATAGCGAGATATAGGTCTATTTTGTGAAATACTTTTAAGGTGACGTTATTCTGTATAGCTGCATTACCAGTGTTGTATCAAGGACAATTTTAATTTGCCCGATAAGTTTTTTTTCAATTTTTAAGATTTCAAATTGAAGACAAACGTTTTAATTTCAACTTTTAATACTGATATAAACAGCATACTTGATAAATGCCATCTATCCAGTTTTTTCGGACTATGATGAAAGTGTAGCCGTTTTCCCATGGGTCATAGGCCAATCTTCTTACCCATTTATGTTATCCTCGAGGATGAACAAATACTATCCTCTAACTTACCCAATTTCTTGATTGAGTGCAATATGACTAGGGCGCTGAGCATGCTTCGGACTCATGTCTGGCTTGAAGTGATCACTTTTTACCAAAAATGTACTGTCTTTGCTGGGGCCGTTTTGCGGTGTAATTGCGAGCTGAGTCCTATATACCACAGACAAGATGAGCGTGCCATTGGGAGTGCCAACTTGACCCACTTTGACGTTCCGATAACCGTCCCCTAGACAGTGTTCTTGAGGCTCGCCCATGTAGACGCGGTAGCAAATGACAAACGTGCTGGGGCCCTGCAGCGACGAAAATTTGTACGCCGGAGTAACCCTCGTGACTGTAATCAGGGATTTTAGCAGAATGCTCATCCGACTATACACTGTATAAGTGACCCGGGCGGAGGGGTCGCACTGTTCTGACATTTCCAAATACCACGTTTCCAACACCATCGTATCGCCATCGACGGTCTTTAACGAAATCTCCACACACATACCAAGCCCCACCATGGGGATTTGTCCTGCCATCGACCTTTTTATTTCTGCTTGAACTTCTGGGATGTCCCGTATGGATAAGTTGAACTGGAAAAGTAAAAGATCTATTGATAAGAGGGTTGTAAGCACAAGTACGAATGTCCGTTAGCATTCTAGGGTACATTTCATGTTTGGGCCATTTTGATATGAATTCGGGTGGAACTTAATGACTTGATTGTGCAGAGAATAACTGGATTCATTTAGAATTATTCCCATTAATACACCCATAGCTGCGTAGCAAAGAAAAAGGTCAAGTTATTAATCGTATGGAAAACTACTTCGGATTTTTGGTTCATCCTTAACACAGCGAACAATACACATAGAGCAGTAAAAAGAAATATCATATTTGGTGCCCTATAAGCTCAGACGTTTTACAAGTTAGCCCAGTTTGGCATTTCACCAAGTCTGACCCTGAATGTTTTTAGTACTGTTTACGAAGCAATCAGACCTACTTAATGTTTTTTGTTTTAAATTAAGAACAAGACACATTTTTGTACTAAAACAACAGCTTTATCAGCCTCCTTAAAATTCCCTGATGTATCAATTATTAAACTAGGGTAAGCTGTCATGAACTTGTGCAAACAATTTCCATCTCTAATCGTAACACCCACAGTACTTTTGGTTAGAATTAAGCAAATGTCACGATAGTTCCTCTAAAAATCGGCCACGACCGTTCTTCGTATCTATTGTAAATTAACAAAAATCCAAAAACTGTATTCCAAATTGCCAGGTTGCCAGGTAGGGTGAGTTACTTTAATTAGAGTTTCTACATTTCTGAATTTTTGTGTAAGGGTACTACCAGCATTTTCAGAAATTATCAGTAGGCTACTAATGATGAACAACAGGTGAAGTCCTTATCCATGACCTCATATTTTCAATGTGCAGCTATTTTGGAAGACTATTTATTATCTTAGCTCAATTTCTGTACATTTAAATAATTCAAAATTGTAATTCTGGTGCAAAATTTTTAACAAACTATCAGTTAGAAATTGCATAAAACCTTTTTTTAAAAAAAGGCCAATTGATTTTTTAGAAGATCTGATAATGATTTAATGGATTAGGCACATGAATTATGATGTTTTCAGTTTGGGTTTCACATTACTGGAAAAATAATCTATATTACCTTTTTTTGGGGTCATATTCAAAAGCACAATATACACTGCTAATTAGATCATTCTAAAGGTCATCGATTCTTGAGATTGTCGATTGCCCTAATTTTATTCTCCTTCCTTTTTGCAACCAAAGCAATTAAGGTCCTTGAATTAATTACATAAATTTGCAAGAAATGTTTTTTTTTGGTTTACAAAGCCAGGGATTTGTTTTAATACGTGCAAACTTGTCCCATATTCAACTCCACAATTATGTACTGACAAAAATCGTTCTTGTTTAGATTACAATGTTCGGATCGATCCATATACGGAAAAAAATCAAGATCTGAACAAGGCGGATTAACCGAGATGCTGTCCACGACACATTGGTGAAAACAACATTCCAATCGTATGTGATGGATGTTTACTTGACCCAAAACGGTAAGTGCAGTGCAAAGCGGTTTGAATTTGGTTTTAATATTTACTGGAATTCAGTTGTAGAACTTGTACTTAGTCTACATAATCCTTTAAAAAACAGGTTGTAAAGTTATTTCTTTGGGAAGAGAAACGTAAACACATTTTTAGTCAAGTTATAAGTACGGTATTACTATTGTATTATTCCTGCACGTATTCACTATATGGCCTGTCAAGCGTATAGTTTTTCCGTAATAATATTTCATCCTATTAATTAATGGTGACAACCAGGAAAACCAATGTAATGCAAACAAAAAGTTTCCGTGTTATGTTCCCCATGGTATTTTATTTATAGATTGACTTGTTTTCAAAAACATATTTCTAAGCCTGTCATTTTATATTTTTATTTTTATACCATTTGAGCTTCCAATATTTATTCTAGTGGATGTTATTATATAAATTAATCTTCCATGGGCCCCATATTACTTAACCGGGTACATCAACAACTACTTATCTTTCTGAAAGAACATCTGTCACATTCATGGCATGTATCATATCGTATTATGAACTCTTTACAATGACATAGAAAGGACGACATGTTATCAAGCAGTTAAACGATGGTATTCCTGATTAGTGCGCCATTCCTCAACAACTCTAATCCAAAAGGAAACCGGTGCCCTAATCTCGAAAAAATACGTAAACTTTGACACTTCTCTGTGAGCTATATTTTGACGCTTTCTATTATTATTCACAAACAAAAAGGCAAAAAAATATCCAGATAAGATGTGCTAAAAACTGCAACAATTACTACAACAATTGATTTTACAACTAATAAACACTGACTAAAGCCTGATTCACACTAAGCTAGTAATTTAGTCAAGTGGCAAGTATTTTAGTAACTAAACGTGTGTGAACA
>JAQGBW010000861.1:0-32773 GCA_034698625.1 Julus scanicus | reverse complement strand
ACAGTAAAAAACTGATTTTTCTGTGGTAAAAATACAAATTTTGTGATGCAAAATTGCATTTTGCAGGAATAAAAATCTGATTTTCCTAATGTAAAAAACTAATTTTTCTCCAGTAAAAATACGAGTTTTCTGCAGTTTGAGCTGGTCAGTGAAAAAAATTTTAAAACCTGGAAAAGTCAGGGAAAAGTCAGGGAAGTTGAATATTTTATTTCTGGGGGAACCCTATACTGACGTAGGAGCATTTCTCCTGAAATGATTGGGCTGACGGGGTACTGAGTTGAGTTAAATTTAAAAAAATAAGGCATGAAGTTGGTTTGTTACCTTCATATTAACACATATTACAAGTTTTCAGACTAATTTATCCAAATATTTCGTATATAGTCCCTGATTAACATTGGTATTAAGTGGCAGAATGTTTACTATAATTTAGATTCAGTGACCAAGTTTCTTTAAAATTTCGCAGCATTTTGAAAAAAATAAATCTATAAAGGGAAATTCTAGCATAAAACTGGTGTTTAAATCAAATTAAGCATAATTTTAGAATTTCCCAAGGTTTTAAAATGTAAAGTTCATTTGAGACTGAGGCAAGGCCGTATATATATATTGGGGGATCGATCCCCCCTATCCCTTCTCCTTCCCCCGAAGTCCAAGAAATTTTACAAATTTTTATATTTTGTCAATTCGGGTTAACCGAATTGACAAAATATAAAAATGGAATTGCACTTTTGCATTAAAAGTGTGATTGTCTAATGGATTTTTTTAAGGTAAAAGCGCGATTTTTCTAAAGTAAAAACGCAATTGTTCTAAAGTAAAAACACAAATTTTCTATGCTAAATACGCAGTTTTTGTATGGTAGAAAGCCAAAGTTTCTTTAGTGAAAACACAATTTTGCTACGATAAATGGTAGACCATAATCTTCCTCCCCCCTCCCTTTTTTTCACTGACCTTTAAAACTCAATTAAACATAAAAACCCAAAACTGAAAACTACCATCATTAGAGGACGTCCACAAAATCTTTGAAAATATCATATCATTCAGATCATATCATTTCATATCAGATCATTCATTTTCTTAAAAAAAGGGGGTCCAGCCAATTTGTTGAAACTTATTTCCAAGCACCCGTCTCTCCCCTTATTCCACCATATTTCACAAGATTTTTCTAATTAACGGAAATTTCCTGTCCTCGAAGGGAAATTCCAAATTAAAACTGGCGTTTTCACAAATTTAGACATAATTTCCGAATTCCGACTATCCCGAGGTTTTAAAAAGTAAAGTTCATTTGGGACTGATGACACATTTCTTCTGTTGGCTCTTTACCCTTTCATTGATCTTTTAAACTCAATTAATTAGAAAAATACCATCATTAGTGGACGTCCATAATACATTCAATTCCAATCCCTCCCCCTCAACTTTATAATTAAAAAAAAATTAAAAAATCCAAAGTTCATTTGGGACTGGTTACACATTTCTTCTAGGGCCATTTCCCTTTTCACTGATCTTTTAAACTCAATTAAATAGAAAAATACTATCATTAGTGAACGTACACAATGGCTTTCGACTTCCTCCTCCCCCTGAACTTTAAAATAAAAATTTTAAAAAAAAATCAAAGTTCATTTGGGGCTGGGGACACATTTCTTCTAGTGACCCTTACCCTTTTCACTGTCCTTCAAAACTCAATCAAACAGAAAAATCAAAAACTGATAAATACCATCATTAGTGTACGACAATAATGACTTTTGATCCTCCTCCCTCTACCCCCTCTTGTGGACGTCATTTTTGAATGGCTCCTTTCCAGAATTGCCCCAATTACGAATTCCCAAAAAACACCAAAAACTGGGCTCGAATTAGAATAATTCACAATTCTTGAAAATCCCGCTAAGCTTATTTTCACCAAAAATCGATGCGTGGCAATGTGGATTCATTACTTCCCACTACATCGTGCCCTTTGTCCGCCAGGAGTCGCTCGGCCCCATCATCTGGTGGAATACGTACGAAAAACAAAAAGTGAAAGTGATTGGAGGCGCGTGTGTTGTTTGCGGTGCCCTTTCACCCCGCTATCATCCGCCCTTTTTTTTTCTCTCCATATCAACCCCACCCTCCATTGCTTTCGCAGTCCACAGCCTACTGGCTACTACACGCGTCATTATCATAGGTCCCTTTATTTTTTCCACATCCCCCTCCTCCAATGTTTGTTACCTTCTACTACCCTATCTTTTACTCCACAACCTGAACATTCTCCCTTCAACGCTGGGACTTTTGGGTTACTCATTGAGCCCCAGTTGACGGTGCTAGCCACCCCAGTCAAGCCGCGCTTTTTTGTATCCCCGGTCGGCATCGGGGACCCGGCGTTTCTCCGCACTCCACATACGCATCTTCGTATTCGCCCAAAGACCATAAAAAAAAATGTTTATATCCCCCCACGCGAGCTTGGGGTTTGTTTTTCAACATCCGTGATCCGAGATGGTACCATCGTGCTAGTGGTCAGCTCTTGTCCAGTTCGAACTCATCTTCTGAAGAGCATTCAAAGTTTTTACACGTTTTTGGACAACCGAAAAAGGGTTGAAAACCGTAACTTCTTCCCAAGTGCTGTGTGTGACCTAGTGCTCAACCGTATGCGAACTTGTGCTGGGATTCGTTCCCGTCGGGATTATTGTTACGGCTGGAACACCTAATAATCGACATAGTGGTGATATGGACTTTTAATTTTGTCCCCACCAAGACGGACCATGAGCGCTTTGAAATACTTTGAAAAAGGTAGGATTTTTTAAGATCTTCCTGGCTATGTTTTTGCAGTTGGTGGTGTAGTTTTCAATGTAACTTCGCATGAATTATTGTTATATTAACAGGATTGTTGTAAAAGTGAATTTAAGACGTTTGACCAAAAGGTCCATTCATTATAAACTAGAATATACACAGAATAACTTTTGCAATTTCGATTTTTAAAGTTGCCAGTGAATTTCAATTTTTTGATATGGTGATATGGACTTTTAATTTTGTCCCCACCAAGACGGACCATGGGCACCTTGAAATACTTTGATTTTATAAGGTTTCCCTCACATGATGGACTCTTGCTTTTACAGTTGGTGTAAAATATAATTTTTATCTGAAACTTTGCATGAATTGTCCGGATTGTACTAAAAGTGTCTTTAAGACGTTTTGACCAACAGGTCCATTCATTACAAACTGAAATATACCCAAAACAACTTTTGCAATTTCGTTTTTTAAAATTGCCAGTAAATTTCAAGTTTTTTGATATGGACTTGTGAATTTGTCCCCATCAAGACTAACCATGGGCGCCTTGAAATACTTTGAAAACGCTTGGATTTTCTAAGGTCTGCCTGGCCTGATGGACCTTTGAGTTTTTACAGTTGGTGGTGTAGTTTTCAGTGTAATTTTTATGTAAAACTTTACATGAATTGTCAGGATTGTTGTAAAAGTGTCTTTAAGACGTTTTGACCAACAGGTCCATTCGTCATAATCTAAAATATACAAAAAAATAACTTTTACAATTTCGTTTTCTAAAATTGTCAGTGAAGTTCAATTTTTTGATATGGTTATATAGACTTTTAATTTTGTCCCCACCAAGACGGACCATGGACGCCTTGAAACGTTGCATGAATTATAATTATATTATCAGGATTGTTGTAAAAATGCCTTTAATATGTTTGAACAACAGGTCCATTCATTATAAACTGAAATATACACAAAACAACTTTTGTGATTTAGTTTTCTAAAACTGGCAGTGAATTTCAGTTTTTTCAATTGTATTTTTGGGGGTTTAGTTTATTATATTTTAAGTAATTTCCTACAGAGCATCTTATATTTTTGACTAGTAACTTAACTTGTACAAAATTAAGCGGTGTATTTTTATTTCGATGTTGTATTTATTGAAAGCCTTTGACCGTTTAGGTTTTATTCGTGTTTGTGATTCCCCAAAATCGTTTTTTTTAAACTTTTTTCATACATTTACAATTTTAACGTGTCTTTCTGTAACTTTTTGTACTTATAATTAACAGTTGCCAGGCTTTTGATTTTAACAAATTTTGAAATTTCCAAATATACACACTGATGAAGTTGTATCACTGGTTTACTTTTGGGTAAAAAATTACTTGACATAACATCTTGAAAGTAAGTATATATCTGGTAACAAACGCTAACCTGTCCATGACCAGAATTGTAAAAAACAAATACTTAATTCACACTTTTAATTAAAAGATTTTATGATATACTTGTAAAATACTCTATGATCAACTTAACGAGCAAGGTCTGTTCTGAATTCCAGAATCTTTACCAACTCTCCAAATTTCACTGCTTTTTTCTAATTTATTTTTTTGCCAACCTGTAAAACAAGTCATTATAAAAGTTTAACGATATAGAAGCAATATAAAGGGTGTTGGGGGGGGGGGTAAAGAGGGGGTGGGGGCAATGTAGGGACAAGGGAGAAAATCAATATTTACTGCATTTAGTGCTCTATATATGCGAGGGGGTGGGTGGGGGTGTTACAAGGGGGAGATGAAAAAAATATATAAAAAACTTATAAAAGTCAATCTTTTATATGCAGCGAGGGAGGGGGGAAATATATCGACGAAGGGCATGTATAACGAAATATACTTTTGGTCATCCATTTGGTCAAATAGTTATGGCCGATCGTAAAAAATACACGAGACCCTCCCCTTCGTTTTCTGTGGGGAGACTCATTTTATAGCCTCCTGTTTCCGCCATTTTTATAAGGGTTTGAACCCAAGACGATTGACCACTGGTCATCCGCAACGCACGCTTTCAAATCCGCTCTGGGTTTTGTGAGGGGGAGAAGGGTACAACATCCCCCCTTTTTTTTATCCACTATCGTATAATAATGAGGTTTTTTATTATACTATCAGGAAAAATTAAACATTTTTTTTCTGATACCCGTGAAGTATTTGCTGACACTAGCCAGTCGTTTAGAAAGGAAATTGAGAAGGGAAGTGAATTTATTAATAATTATGTATGTTGGGTGTTGAGATAAAAGTGGGGTGAACAGTGTGGCCACAAAAAAAAAGAACTTTTTCATACATTCGTAACTTTTTTTGTGTTTTTTAATCAAAGTAAATCCAATTTTTCACAAATATAGACAAAACAGCTATAGATAGAAAACAGCTATTTCAATTTGTACTTAGTGTCCTTCATCCGCTGCAACAATTGCGCCATTTTGCAATTTTAAGAGTCGAGTACTGTTTGATCAAGTTCATCCCAAGCGGCCAGAATTCGGCATCTTAACTCTTTCACACGCTTTCACATCACGTATCTTTGTTTGGTACACTTTTTCACCAAATTCCCCCAGATGGAATACTCAATGGGCTTCAAATGTTTTAACAAACGTGAAAAAAGTTTCCTAACCAGTTTTGTTTCTGCAAACTTTTGACGCCATTTTGTATGTATAATCGTGTATGTTGCATTTATCTCAACGATCGCTCGGAAGGCGGTCTAGATCAAAGTAGGAAATGTATGTACACTTCAAAAACAAATGTCTTAATTTAAAGGCGCATCTCCATCTTAAATTATTATTTGAATTTTTGCACTCACAACATGCTGCCACCTGTTGGCAGCATGTACAAAATAACGGACATTTTCAAACATGTATATTAATTTTAAGAACATCTACCATTTCAAAGTGAAAAATGACAAGCGGATGCCCTTGCTGATCCATCAAGCCACTAAAAACAATTCTCACCCCCACCCAAACCTCCCTCATTCAATTGTGAGTATCTTCGTAAATCCGACCTATTGAAAAGGATAGGGTTGTGATCCCTCTTAAGACGCCTAATTCTGTCTTCTTGGGATGAACTTGATCAAACAGTAATCGACTCGTCAATTGACCCCCCATTTGGGAATGTGTTGCAATTGATCAAGGACACTGAGTACAAATTGAAATAGCTGTTTTGTTTGTACGTTTGTTGCTGATATTTGTGCAAAATTAGATTCACTTTGATTAAAAAACCAAAAAAGTTACGAATTTAGGAAAAAAGGTTTTCTTTTTTTGTGGCCACCCTGTATGTACCATGTTGTATTGTTGTTCAGATGACCACTGTCCACTCCCTCCCTTCTTGCTTTAGCAAAGTTTATTTTTCACAGAACTAGAATACGTTGAATTTTTGAGTGTAGGCCTATATTGGTTTCTATAGTGTGGTCAGTCTATAAGTTTTCTTTCTCTCACTCCCCCCCCCCCCCCCTCAACTGACCATTGGCCAGTCGGGACAGGGGCTTTTGCAGCGTGCTCTACTGTTTTCTCGTTTATTTAATTCTTTTGCAAAATCCATCGAAGGTCAACAACTTTGCTCTTTGGTCGGAGAGCAACAAGTCCAGCTGGAGGACGAAGTGGGGAACTTGGAACTGACCATTTTAAAATAATATATATTTTTTCTGTTGAAAAACAAATGAAGTAGGGGTTGGGCTTTTTAAATACCCATATCTACAATGCATACATTTTATGAGATTTTTTTATCTGTAAAATCTTATCTTGGTCATTTGCTTTTCTTGCATTTGAGGTACAAAGTTTGTATTTTTGGACAAAGTTATATGTGCAGAATAGTTACTTCACTGGAAAAATACACATATGTATTACATGTAAGAAAAAAAATGTATTACATGAAGGGAAAAATATGTATTACATGTAAGGAAAAATATGTATTACATGTAAGGAAAAATATGTATTACATGCAAGGAAAAAAATGCATTACATGTAGGGAAAAATATGTATTACATGTAAGGAAAAATATGTATTACATGTAAGGAAAAATATGTATTACATGTAAGAAAAAAAATGTATTACATGTAAGAAAAAAAATGTATTACATGTAAGGAAAAAAATGTATTACATGTAAGGAAAAATATGTATTACATGTAAGGAAAAAAATGTATTACATGTAAGAAAAAAAAAATTACATGTAAGGACAAATATGTATTACATGTAAGGAAAAATATGTATTACATGTAAGGAAAAATATGTATTACATGTAAGGAAAAATATGTATTACATGAAAGGAAAAATATGTATTAAATGTAAGGAAAAATATGTTTTACATGTAAGGAAAAATATGTATTACATGTAAGGAAAAATATGTATTACATGTAAGGAAAAATATGTATTACATGTAAGGAAAAATATGTATTACATGCAAGGACAAATATGTATTACATGAAGGGAAAAATATGTATTACATGCAAGGAAAAATATGTGTGTTACATGAAATAAAAAAATATGTATTACATGCAAGGAAAAATGTGCATTACATGCAAGGAAAAATATGCATTACATGTAATGATAAATATGTGTGTTACATGAAATAAAAAATATGTATTGCATGCAAGGGAAAATGTGTATTGCATTACATGTTAGGAAAACACAGGCTGACAGTTATAAAAGGCGTTTCCTTATATACAGTAGAACCTGGCTAAATGCATACGCTTGGGACTGGTGAAAAATATGCTTTTAGACAGGTTATGTATTTAGACAGGTTCATTTATACACGGGTTACCAAGTTGGGACCGGTACATGTTATGCATTTAGACAGGTTCGACAGTAAATGTTACCACATTTTGGGTTTTAAAGTTGACCACTGAAACGTCCTTAAAAACGTATGTTGTGACTTGACAAATTCAGTGTGCTGCCAGAATTGCAGCACTATTTAATGTGTGCCCTCAGTTGAAAAAGTTTTAAATTGTTCCCAAATTAGATGAAATCTGAAACAGCATCCCCTGAAATCAGTATCACCACTGTTTGAAACTAGTTTTCAACCGGATCGATCTGGTCCTAGCTAAGTTTAAAGTTATTTTTTGGCTAAAGCTAATTGAAAGAATAAAGGGTTTGGAAAATCCCCTATATTTAATAAAACTGCCCTATTCATGCTTTTTTTTTTAAATTTGACACTTTGATCTGATAATTGGTCCTCAAAATAGAAAGCGCTCTCTTTTACTTTATAGGGGTTAAATATCAAACAGTCAAAAAAGTGGGACAAATATGGACCTAAGGGACCTGACAACAGAATTTTACTTTGGGGTGAACAGGATGGATTGTTTCATGTCTAACTGCCAATCAGTTTTCACTTTTTAAACATTCGAAAAAGTATTATCAGAGTGTCTTTGGTCCGTGAAAGTTTTCAATTTCATTTTAACACCGAAAACAGTCAAGGACATTGAAGCCCCACTACTGTATTTTGGGAAAAAAAAATTTTACAAGAAAACATTTATGTATGGGTGAGTTTTTTCTATTTGTTTTCTTGGAAACTAGTACTTCCTCTTCCTTGCTATGGTGGTACTGAATTTGTTCCTAAAATACTGTTAAAATATGAGCATTTTTCGTAAACACCATTCCTGAAAATGTTTAGCACATGTGGTTTAGCTGTAGGTCATGAAAATTCCCCCCCAAAAAATGTAAAATTGGGGTGTAATTTTAAAGTAAAGGAGAGAGGACAAAAAATTGAAAACAGGGCTTGGTGGAAGGAAGTGAAGGGGACGAAATATAGAAGGAAAAATAGATTTGACAACTGACCATATCGTATAGGACCTACATTGTAAACTTGGGTTTAGTAGATATTCATCACTATGTCTACATTGTACGCCAATTTAACAACAATAATCTGAAACTTCCCCATTTTTTGGTGGGTTTTTTTTTGGCATTTTTCTAAAAATTGTGCTTAAGTGGAGTTTTTATTGTTTTGTAAAGTTTCATATTTTTAGATGACTTGCACTTTCTAAATTTTTAGTTAACTATGACTGTTCATTCAGACTGTAAAATATGACTGAATGTAGGCTAAAATAATTTTGAAAACAGTTCAACAATATTGAGAAATTGTGTACAAAAATATATGTATAACTGATCGAAGTAAAGACTAAAGTTACCATAGAGGATATGTAGTATGTTAATAATTTCACACAATATGGCCCTTTGATTATGCCATATGTGATATTAATTCATAATATTTTATTTTCAATGTTCTGTATGACATTTTGAAAACATACTGCAACATTTTTCAAATTTATGATGACTGAATTACATGTTGACATAATTTTGAGTTTTCGGGTTAGTATATTCATGCTGGATGACCCTGTATAACTTATCCCGGATATTGAAATTTCCTATTTATAAATATACCTTTTTGACCTAAATATTTATTTAACATGTTGCCCTTTAGAATACAATTTTAAATGTCAATATTTGATTTTCGGATGCTAACAGGAAAAAAACGTTGACCAAAAGGGACCGTTGAACTTCGATCGGGTGGCCCATTCGATCGTAAACATTTTAATGGTGGACTCCACATTTTTGTGTATCCAATGAAATAAAAAAGGCGGATTTATATAAAGTTGGGAAAGGGGGGCAGTTAATGGTAAATAAATAATATTGCGACAGGTTCTTGGAAAAAGGCAACTCCTACAATCTCCACTTCCCTAAGACCATAATCTAAACCCATGTAGTAAACATAAATCGAAGCAAACAAACCAAAATGGCCCAAGAAACCCATTCTGACTTTAGCTTCTTAGTAATTGACCTTTCCACTCTCTGTTTCTATCTCTCGATGCTGTTTTTATGTTATACATACATAAAATATGGTAAAAAAAAATTATGGAGAAGGTTTGAGATATTTAAGGTTGTTGTTTAAAACAGCCCTTATGTGTTTGTTTTGCACATGACCACTATTGCAGTCGAGTGAAATAAAATAAACTAGGCCACTAATAAAATGGTGAAACTACAGCTTTCAAACACCACCTAACTTGTAAAAAACAAATCTACAAATATTTTCTTGGAAAAAATACGTTTATACAGTATAACCTGTCTAAATGCATACTCTTGGGACTGGTGAACATTATAGGTTTAGACAGGTTCATCAGCAGACATGCACACATGTGGTTACCAAATAGGGAATTTCCCCTTTTTCCAATCCTTGATGAGTCACTAGCTATTGGGCACCATTTTAGTGAATGTGTATGTACACTAATCGCCTTCAACCTCTATATATAATTGTGTAGGCCTACATAAAAAATGGCGTCTAAAGGTTCAACGTACACGGCAATGACAGATTCTATCCATATCTCTTTGACAGTACAAAAAGGATAACACAAGATTAAGGTTGGCCAAGCCACAATCTCTAGTGCCCTTTTGCTACCAGACGGAAAATTGCTGTGTGCTAGCAGAAGTTATCACACTGCGCATGCATACTGGTTCCATTGTGCATTTCCACTGAGCGGTTAACCACATCCAGTAGCCACTTGGCCATCATTGTTAAATTGAATTTTAATAATTCTGGACCTAAGGGGCTGGGCTGTTCTATTTTCACTCGCAATTACTCAGAGAATCCTTGTTAGTTCTTTTCCTCTGCCAGGAAGGCTATTCCATTGTCCAATGGCATGCAAAAAGAAGGGCCTAGTAAGTTGAGTGATTATGTCTACTCCTTTAGTGGTCGTTAGACGTTAAAATATGGGAAACAAGAGGTTAATTACAAGAAAGATTAAAACATTTGAATAACCCCATAGATAGTTTTTCGCTTCTGGACCTCAATTTGTCCCAATTTGGAGTGGAGCTTTTCTGTCACAGTTTTGGAATGTTGGCCCTTAACATATCTAGTATTAATTAATACAACAGATCCCAAATTTCGTACACTTCTGCAGTTTAATCAGTTAATTGGGGCTATTGTACATGTGCTGATCCACTTTTTTAAATGATGGCATCTAATTGTGGGCCTACTGCAATGGGGCTTTTAGAAGTACTGGAGAAAAAAAGTCAGACCTGTGCAAGCTGCATTGCCCATTTTACAAAAGACACTCAATTTGTGGACTTTGGCTGACCTGGTTGAATCTAAAGCCGGGTCTCCACTGCATTCAACATTCACCATAAAACATTCAAACGCTATACATACCTACCTGAAACATTGTATTTCGTCAACATGTTGATGAACCGCCACCCGAACGATCAGAAAAAAATTGATGAAACCATGGTATGGCAACAAAAAAACGTCATAATTTTGCTCAAACATCATGGTAAGCAAACTTTTTTCGAAATTTGTTTCAGGAAACCATGTTAATCAACATTGTTGCCATAGGTTGACTGCAGTGGAGACGCGGCTTAATGCACATGCCAGCCAAATTCAGATAGCCCAACTGTCCAAGTGAAAAGTTTGTTTGAGTACACCCATACCTAGCTTTACGGCGTAGATATGTTCCGTAAAGTATAAGGCCGTATAACGAACTAATTGTTTCTGCATTGTGATTTTTTTTTTTTACCTTCTTAAGTGAAGTGAAACCCATAACTTGTTTTGTTAGCTAAATCCGACCTTGTTTGTGCAAATCGGGGTAAGTTATCACATTTTTTAATTACAGCATTTTTTTTTGGCCGCAAAACGAAGCATTGTGGGCGGTAAATCGAAAAAGTGCCATAATTAAAAAAGGCCGTATAAAGAGTGGCCGTATAGCGAGGTATAGATGTATATATGATCCTGTTTATATTATGTCTGTATATACGAATTTGCATGAATGTTTGTCACATAGAAAAACATTAAAATGTCCCTATGGTCCTTGTCGTCATATTGTATGGCCAAGCTTGTATACATGGTGCAATACTTTCCATTTTTGTAACTAGGGCAGTTGCCAGGGATGAGGGGGGGGGGGGAATCCACTCGTTTTTAATCGCCATCCCAACCCCCCCCCCCCCCCCATCTATTCCGTCTTTCTTTCCCTCTCAATTTTTAATCTCCTTCGCCCAATTTTTAATGTAGATTTATAAACTTTTTATTTCTGCCATAGAACCATTTTTGGAAGCCAGTATTTTATACGAGGCGACGTAAAACTTTTATTGGCATTTATTTCGCCAATATCTTCTTGTTGGAGATTTTAGACCCGAGATGGAATTTCGTTCTGGGATGAAAAACGAACCGAGAGCTTTTTTTTGTAAACCTAGGTCATAAAAATCCCGATGGATGAAAAAAAAAAAAAAAAAGACTTAAAAAATAACAACCGATATAAAACGAAAAGGGGGAAAGTTATAATTGCGAAAATAAAACTCCACGCTGTTTTTAGCTTTTTGAAAAACACAACTCAAAAAATGGGCTACATAAACAGCATTCTGACCAAAACAATCGCCAGCTAGTCACGTGACCGGGCCATGGCCTAAAGAAGCAGCGCCCCCTGCTTCCGTAATCCTGTTTTTCCCTCCAACTAACCTGGAGTGCTTTAAGATTTTGTTGCCCCAAATGCAGAAAGAGAGTCATTACGAGCAATATGGTTGGCGCTCTTGTTTTCCGCTATAAACTTTTATGATCTCCGAGTAGAAATTGAGTCTTAGCTGCCCCATTCTCATTAAAAATCACAGCCCCAAACTGCATTGATTTCTTGGTTATCGAAGATGGGGGGAACCCCCTGAAGGAAACCTGAATTTATGGGTAATAAAAAAAATACACCCTCGCAATGTCCAGCCTAGGACTCCCGTACGTACGTAATGGGTGCCATGTTGTAACAACTGACCAATTCCGTTTGGGGGGGAGATTGGCCTCGGACAGTGGTCATCTGCAGGGGGGAGGGGCGGTGAAATTAGGATAATGGAAAGCAACACACGTCGTGCCTACCGCCGGACACTGAGTGAAACCCGGGGAGGAGGGGGTGTGATTGCCTCTACCCACCTTTTGTTGTTCGTGGCCGGACGTCTGATGACCCCTAGACTGGACACTGGTCAGTCGATTGAGTCTGGACTCCTTTTTTCCCTCTAGCTCATGCAGCTGCGGCTGTTTGTTTTTCTTCTAGGGTTTTTAATTTTTGTATCCCCACGGTTACACAAATCTGTGAATTTGACAGAAATAATCGAGTTAAATTTTAAGCAGTAACCTGGATGGATATACGTGATATTTTCTTCAAATGTATCCAAAATGAAGGAACTTAAGTGATCCTCTGTTGAGAAATTAATCCAATTTAAGGACACATAGATGAACAAAGAAAATTTGAGTTTTGGCAATCATCCCAAAATTAAATAACTTTCTGCAGCTCACACATCACACACACCTATCCACCACGTCACTAGCTATGTGACCATGCTAACCTAGCAGAAAATAAAATTTTTCATAAAATTGCAGTTTTTCTGGTGTACAGGGTGGGCCAATAAAAAGTAAGCCAAATTTATAAAAATCATAAAATGGTTATTTGTTAATACAAACAGGATACAAACTGAGGATACAAACAAATTCCCTATTTCAATTTGTGTTCAAAGTTAGCACCTTTCTCCGGAAACAGTTTCAAAAATTGCCTTACAGAGTAATTTTCGTTTTACGCAAAAAACTTATCGCGGACTGTCTTTCTTCTTCAGTGAACGCCATTTTGGAAGACAAATTCGAATGATTACGTCATTAAAAAAGAACGTGAACGAGGGCAATTCGAAAGTTAAGAGAAAAACAATATTTGTAATTTTTTTTTATTAAATTCCATTAACAAATAACCTTTTTATGATTTTTATAAAGTTGGCTTATTTTTTATTGGCCCACCCTGTATAATGAAACAAAAAACTGCAGCTTTTTTGACATTTGGAACTGCACCTTTATTGCAAAAAAATCAGTTTTTTTACCATTCATAATTTCAAAATATTTGCAGTTGTGAATTCTGCCATTAACTTTACTTTGCTGCAAACAAATACTGCAGTTAATTTGAATAAAGTGCAGTAGATTTTCTGCTGGGAGTGGGATTGCGGTTATCTATCAGCCTTTCAAACAAGAGACGTTTGTGTTCGATTCTTGGGTCAGCTGTCTTGACTGTGATCTTTCGTGTTTTCCACTGTTATTTCCAAGCAAATGCCAAATTAAAAAATCATATGTATATACCTAATTGGAATTGAGTGTGACATCTATTCAAAAAATGAATGCCCACGACTATTGTAGAGGTATTCCGTTATTTTTAAGGAAGTGTTCCCTTAATATCATGGTAGCACATTTACGGTAATCCATACATTTCACGGAACAACTAACCAGGTAAATATACATAAATTAGACATCCGATAAGACCAAAAACAACAACTTGGAAATAGGAAACTTAATAACAAATTGAAAAGACCAACATGAACTACTAACCAGGTAACTATAACTATACATATATAACAGATCTCCGACAGGAGTATACCGTGTTCTTATACTATTCGTACAAAAAGCAAAACAGACAAATTCCGTCAGTCCGTCAAAATCTAGTAATGGCTGCACATGTTCACGCTACACTTGACCATAGTATCCGGACAGTATACTGCGCATGTGCAAAGCGCATGCGCCACCTATAGTTCAAATGGGGAAGCATTTTAAAACCATGTGGCGGGGTTATAGAGGCACCCGTCTCAAAGGGTTAGATACTCGATCAGAATCGGGGCCGCCATGTTCCGGACAAACACAGAATAAATAATATTTTTGCGTTGTGTGTAATGGGCGGAGCTAAAAAGATAAAGGGGTGGCGCATGACTATGTAAACGCCAGTGCGCATGCGCGTGACACCAAAACGCACAAAATTCTGGAGCATGAGAACCTGGCATAAACCAACATAGAAACTAAAAGCAACTGAAAAGAAATCAGAAAAATAACAACAAAAATCGTAAATAATCCGGCGAGACGGATATATGTTCCGTGGGACCGTGTATACGTAGTATATTATTTCACGAAAAGATCACGTTAAATCTGCTGCCTGCATTTTTCCTTACTTTTTACAGACTTTTACAGAATTTGTCCATAACTTTTACTGCATTTGTCCATAACTCAAACAGAATTTGTCCAAATTTTTTTTTAGAGAATTTGTCCATAAGTTTTACAGATTTTTTTTTTAAACTGTGCAGACCAGTGTTGACAAGCCTTCCTGTCATTGTCCCTCTATTCGACGTTCTAATCTGTAGGTCGTTAATGGCGTTATATGGCTGCTACCGTCCTGTCCCTTCCCCATCTGCAATCGTAATATTTTACAACATATTCTGTTTGGCAAACGAGCTTATTATTACAATTCTGGTGCCAGAAGCAGCGTGTTTAGCTTCAAGATCAACGTCGTAATACATCATAAACGCTGTTGTTCGCTACTGCTGCTGGTTGCCCCCACTTTTACACGCCCTGGTCAACGCGGCCATCCTAATAATATAAACAAAAGAAATAAACGACTGATCACATGGAATATTACATGACGGATGTCCAACTTAGATTATGCCCCACTTTACGACCGAAGCGAAAAGGGGGAATGAGTTTTAAGAGATTTTTCCTGGATATTAGATTATACGAACACCGCTACTAAGAATTTAATAGGAATTAGTCATATTTATTAGCTGTTATAGCGTGGACCTAGATTAGAACGGGTAACGTCCATCTGATCAAGCGTCTCCAGGGGGCGCTGGCATCAAAGGGTACCCCAGACAAGCATTTGGACTCCTGGAAAATAACTGTTCCAATTCTAGGAAATGTTAGGGAAAAGTTTAGAAACAAGGCAAGGGAAACCAAATTTACTAAAACTTTATTATGGCTTGTTACCAGTCTCTAAAAATATTGCTTTCCAGGATAAAAAAGGGATAAAATACCTCTTGACACGCCTCTTGAGCGATCAATAAAATGTTTTTTGGAAACACGTTTTTTTTGGCAAAAAGTTTGCTGTAACCATGTTTCGTGTTTCGTGTTTCATAGTGTGTAGTAGACAAAACGACCCAACATTTTTATCTGAAAACAATTTTAACATTATTTAGCTTATGCATGGCCATATCTAACCATTATGGGCCTTAGTTAGCCACGTAATCACAAAATCAAGCTTTCGAATTGCCATATATGGGTCATTATTATATTCCGAGCTTTCATGTATGGGCGCCAGGAAAGCTGATGTTACTGTGTATATTAACATGGTCATACAAAAATAAATATGATCCAAAGTAGCCAAACTTAGGCATGTGTATGGTCCTACAATGTTCATACATATGTTCAGTATATGATTTATAACCACTACAATAAGTCATTTTTCCCAAACATGACACGTATGTTTTTTTCTACCCGAGTATTATAGTGTGCCTAGAGGATTTTAGTTTCTTTTGAATGTGCCGCGACAGTTTGAGACCTGGTTTAGCATGTCGTGAGTTAAAAAGTTGGAAAAACACTGGTACATTGTTTAAGGCTAGTTGACACCAATGTCAGTCCACCACTGATTGATTGCACATGCCCATTTAGTTTTATAATTTGTGGGACTACTGGGAAAACCATTTGACCTATAGCAAATTAATCTGACACACAATTTTAATCTGACTGCCCTGCTTCTGTTGCCAGGTGCAACTTTAATCTGACAGCACTGCTTATGTTGCCAGATACAAGTTATTTAATGTACTCAAGTAGATATGACAACTCTTGAATTTTACTTCTGATACATGTAACCCTGAAATTTCAATCAAACTTTGAATCAATCGCTGTTGACATGAAGTTCCATAATTGGTCACACAGTTTTACAAAAAAATCGGCCATATAATTTGTATTCCTTAATATCCTTTCATCTTTTTCAAGGTAGATTTGAAGTAAATATTCCATGTTGAAACAAGTGATGTTTTATATCAAAAATGATTACATTCGCGAAAATTTAAAGTTGTTGTTGGTCCCCAAACAAATTTCATTTTCCACCATTTTGTATGAAATTTCTCAGTTCTTTCTCCTATTTTGAGAGTAAAAAGTAAGCCCTATTATTGATAATAACCATTCTTCTTTACGAAAGCGTTTGGCAAAGTATTTCCCATAACGTTTCTTAGTGGGTCCTTATTGACCAAATGGCCTTCACGGCCACCTCAAAGGGGTTTAAGCTCAAAAATACTACACGCATTGTGTTTTTTTGGGGGATTGAAATATTGAAGAAAAGATTTTTGTTGAATTGTGGATTCTTTTTAGTCGGTTTTTAACCTGAAAATAGGGAGGGTGAAGTTTGCAGAGTGGGAAGGGGGTTGGGTGGGTTACAAGTTTGGGCAAAAGGGACCTAAGGCCTAATTTTAGCTATGCATATGGGACTGATGCATTTCAACAATTGATGTTGAAACCTTTTATTTTTAATGTCAGATGTCACATGACCCAAACCTAAAAATAGCCCTGTGGGTCTCCCCATCTGGACCTAATGGCCAACAGGATGGGAAGGATAAACATATTAGACAGCTGACCATGCAGGAAAAGGGGAAGGAAGAGGGTGGGGCGGTTGGTGGGTAGGAAAGGGCCCAAAAAAGTGCAATTGGGGGTAAGAACTGATGGATGGGAAAGAATGGATTGTGTGTGAGGGTGGAATTCAACAATATGGTTTGCAAAAAAAAAAAAAAAGGGGAGAATCATAATAACGACAGTGGACATTGGTTGACCAGTTGGGATTGGTGAGAACACAAATAGCAGACTGGCCAGATCTTGTTTCATCGAAAGTTGGACGTGGATTAGGCCCAAAATGAATAAATTTAGCTACTGGGGCATATTGTTTACGAATTTGTAATATTTAGGATAAATATCCAATGCATGTTCTATACATAGATTAGACGAGCTGGGGACATTTCTGGATCGTTTTCCAACACCCCTGGAGGCGTATGAGCCCATAACATAACACTTCCAATATGGCCGCGCCTATTTTTAATATAAAAATTGAGTACAAAATTTGACCATACTTATTCATTTTGGTGACTGAAACATCCAAAGGCGCCTTGGAAACCTTGAAATACGCTTAAATTTTTCCAGTAAATTTATTGAACAGTCTGATGTCAATTTTTTTTAAATTTTCTTACTTTTTTCAAGTATTGGACATTTATTCGTACAACTTCAGTCTGTAGTAATATTAGCACCAAATGTTGACCATATTTATCAATTTTGGTGACTGAAACATCCAACAGTCCTTGGAAACCTTGAAAATGAATGGAATGAGCCTTGGAAACCTTGAAAATGAATGGAATGAGCCTTGGAAACCTTGAAAATAAATGGAATGAGCCTTTGAAACCTTGAATTTTTCCAGTAAATTTATTGGACAGCCTTTTGCCAATTTCTTAAATAATCTTAGTTTTTAAATTTTACTGACTAAAACATCCAACAGCAGTTGAAATGACGTAACTAGTTACATAACATGTTTTTTTCAGTCAAGACTAAAGCAACTAGGAGATATTTGATTAATGGTCAACGTCGTTTCGACCAACTGCCTTTATGTCTGAAAAAAATTTGTTTTCAATCGGACGTTAGCATGAATGACCACTAGGTTCCAGTTTTTTTTCTTTTCCCAAATGTATTATTTGTCCGGAGGGGTCAGGTTTTACTGACCATCGTCCAGTAATATGCTTTTCCATACACAAGGCCGCAATAGCAGATGGTGGACTACGCTTTGGACAGGGCCAAAAGCAACAACTGACCAGTGTCCATTTTCCCCCCTTTTCCAACTGACCACTCGCTGGTTAAAAAAGAGAAAAAGAAGGGCGAAATTTTCCCTTTTGAAGCCGAATTCTTTGGTTCTTTTCGGGGTTTTGCTTGACCAGTCGGTCCCTCACGTATAAATAATAGTGACCACATGCTCCCTCTTTTTTGACCAGTCGATCAGTAGGTCGAAAAATGCACTGTGAATGCCCCGGGAGGGAAGGTTTTTGAAAATGGAATGATAGGTCCTTACACTTTGGCCATAGAGGGGGGACTGGTCATCACAAAATACAGGCTGCAGGGAGGAGTAGCCAAATTTAGAAAATAAGTTTTTTTTTTCAAGAAATCATGCATAAGCACTCTTGTCTATTTACGAAAAAACAAGTTTTTTGTCTCGAATTTCTGCTCCCTTATTTTGAAGGAATTTTTGCGAAAAAGCCTCTTGTTTAATTGCACGGGTCAAGTACCCTATTTTTTCGATGCAGCACTTAAAAGGACAATTTCAGCTGGTCGTCAAAAGTTGTTGGAATAAAAAATGTGTTCAGAATCGGATTTGCTTAGGAGGAATACATTGTTTTTGGCCTTAAATATACAAGAGACATAAAATTTCTGTAAAAGGGGAAGCTTGACATTTCCTGAGAAGACTAAAAAAGAAATGTGTTTATGCACTAACTTTTTACGTCGTTTTTCTGGGAATTGCTAAAGTCTTTTTATTTTTAAATCGCTATGGTATTTTCACCGACGTTTATAAAATTGTAGTGGGTTTAGAAAAAAAAGCGAAAACATTTTCGCGAAAACATGTTTACATAAAAAAGAAACTATGTATTTACAAGAAAAGTGTAAAATTACGAATCTGACATTCTGACCCACTAACCCAATCTTCCTTCCTATATTTCTGAAGTACATGTATTTCATGGATTAATGATCTTTTAGTTTTCCCTCTATACTACTTCATTCGCTATCTAATGTGGCCCTTTTATCACGTGTTTGCGTGTCTGGCACACCCAACACATCGTAGTTGTTCTTAAAATGTATTTTCAAATTTTGAGTGAATTTGACAAACTTTTTCAGATTGATTTCTGAAAAATTGATGGAAAAATCAGTTTTGGAATTCGGAATTAGGAAAATTTGGAATTAGCTCAATGATAGACTACTCAAAAGTTTGTTAATAGCTAGCAACTAGGTTCTTGATCAAGTTGGCCCCTTAAACATTAGACAATATATTACAAGTGTTAATTACCTTTTAGAAATTAACTTTTACAAACTAATTTGGCAGAAGAACAACAGTAATACTGTTACAAAAGTGCAGTTCGATATGGCAGAGAAACTTCAGTTGCATATGGCAGAAAAATTTCGGGTTTCATATGGCAGAAAAATTTCGGGTTTCATATGGCAGAAAAATTTCACTACCATATATGGAAGTAAAACTGCAGTTCCATATGGCAGAAAAATTGCAGGTTCCATATGGCAGAAAAAGTTCACTTTCACATTTAAGTAAAACTGCAGTTCCATACGGAAGTGAAGCTGCAGTTCCATGTGGAAGTGAAACTGCATTTACATGCGGAAGTGAAACTGCAGTTCCATGTGGAAGGGAAACTGCATTTACATGTGGAAGTGAAACTGCAGTTCCATACGGAAATAAAACTACAGTTCCTTATGGAAGTCAAACTACAGTTCCATTTGGAAATAAAACTAGTTTCAAGTTACAGTAAGACTGGTGCTAAGATGCAGTTACAAATAACTGATGTTAATGTGCAGAAGTGTAGTAAATGTGAATTAAGAAACTGCAGTTTTTCTGAATAACTACAGTTTTAAAACTGCAATTTTAGAAGAATTTTGTTTTCTGCTGGGTTTCCACTATTAAATCCGGCGCTAGGTGGCGGTGTCCATCGGCCATCATAAATATTTTATCCTCTACGGCTAGTTCGGCTTGTCTTCTTTTTTTATTGACCCATAAAGTGCCGGACCCAACATATGCAGGAATCACAAAAAAGGTTTAATTCTTACAAGGGGAACAGAAACATATAATAATCTACCTCCCTCACCCATACTGTCCATCCACTATTCCCTTTTATTTTATGGTCCCACATCATGCGCCAAATGACCACAAAGGGGCGCCTCCCATTGGCCGACTGGACATGCACATTTTGTTTCCTCTTGTTTTAGTAGATTTCTACCCCTCCCCCACCCCCCTCCTTTTTGTCAACCATCGAGGAATGCGTGGAACAACAATTTACTGCCCAACACATCAACTTAATTTAGTGATAGCCATGCATATAGAGAATGGGAGTGACCAATGGTCACTTCTAGGAACCAAACCTTTAATAGGCTAATATTCCGCAAATCCACATTTCCTGAATGGAAATTTGGACGGGATTCTGGTAAATATAAAAGCCGCCAGTCAAGCAACCTACAGTTTTTGACCATTAAGGATCCTGATTGGACAAATGGTCAAATAGGGGAATTGTTTTTTATTTGTTTCACCATTTCTGTCAATGGGGTTCAAGGGTCAAGTAGCTGCTTTCGACACAGTTGGAGATGGACCTTTTTGCATTTGGGGTTCTCTGGTGATATATTTCTTTCCATGTATTATTGATCGGACCCACTGCCCACTGGTCATTCTATTAATGGTAACATTGGTATTGCGTAACGAAAATCCAGCCGTGATTTATTGTTCACCATGGTCGTTTTCGCCATCTCCCCCATATCAATGGCCTGACCATTTGGGCCCTCCAAAGGTCGTGCTTTCGCCCATATTAATGCTGGCCATTGATGACCTCATTCGGACCAAGAGGACAACTCAGTTATGCCCCTGATTCCATCGCCATGGAGGGGGTCAGCCATAACGGAATCCAGTGTAGCCTTTATTAAAAGAAGGGATGGTCCAGATCCTCGAACCCCTTTGGCCATTAAATCCTGGATCACTATAGGCCCAATGTTTACATCTGTTGTGAAGGAAGGGAGTTTATGGTTAGTCGATGCACCACCGTATCTTCTGGAATACCTCCATTCTTTTTTAAACAATCATGACTGACACTGGACTGAATTTGATTACAATAAAAACGTTTACAGTTTTGGGTGATTTTGATTGTGATTCCAATTTTGCCCTTTCGCAACATGCGATTGTTTAATATTATGACTGCAGTTTTATCAGGTTATATACACTTACCTCTCCATCCCAAGTTGTTTACATCTTTCCTTCACTTTGTATTTCCCCTTCATCTCTCTATTTCTAGGGCCAATTCACAACATGTCCTATTTGAAAATAAAAGCAGGAATGCATTCTGGCAATTTTATATAGTTTTTTTTGGCTCTCGTATTTTTTGGAATACCTGGTCATTTTTTTAAAAGAAATCATGACTGCTGTTGACTGAATTTCCTTATAATGAAATTGCTTAAAATTTTTGATTGATTTTGATTGTGATGACATTTTTTGCTAAGTCTAATTTTTATTTCATAATAGTCCAAATTTGCCGACTCGCAAAATGTGATTACTTAAATTTATGACCACAGTTTTCATCAGGTTATAGTTTTAATTAGAAGTCGGATTCCCGTGGTCCGTGCCAGTTCTGAATCAGCTGTTGTATACCAGACAAAACGAAGATGGGGAGAGCCCTGCACCGCCACAGCTTCCCATCTTAAAAAGACAGTGACCCGGAAGTAACTGGACCCCCATGTTACCTTGCCGCTGCACAGCTGAAGCTATAGATATCTCCATTTCACATTTTTTACATCTTTCCTTCCTACTTACACACTTTGGTATTTCCCTCTTAATCTCTCCATTTCTAAGGTCATTTCCCAACATGTCCTATCCGAAAGTAAAAACAAGAATGCATTTTGGTCACGTGATACAAAGTTTTTTTTTTTCGGTTTGCATTTTGTTTGTGCTTTGTGCATCGTTCAGTTTTCGCTATGGTCAGAACGTAAACATTATTTACACCAGACCATTCTAGTTTCACAATATTCGCGAAACTGTCGATGTTCTGGTAAGAAAAGCATAAATGACGGATACCTTAGCGATTTATGTTTTCTTTATAGTCTATCAGTCGCTTCATTTTGGATCACGTCATAGACAAAGCCATTTCCTTATGCTTACCTTTGTTTATTAAACAGGGTAATGAGGAAATATAGGCTTTGTTTAGATACCTTTTGCCGGTTATTGCTTGTAATCACTTTCATTTGGTCATCATCAAATAACCCTTTGATGTATGTAACGAACTACAAACGACGGCGAAGATAGGTTGATTTTGGTACAAGGTTTTCAATAAAAATCACCATGTGGATTGCAGTAGATCAAACCTGTCTAAATGCATCCTGTGTAAATGAATAACCTTTCTAAAGGCATAAAACGTTTTGGTCCTGACTTGGGACCCGTGTATATAGATGAACCATGTCTAAATGTTTAACCTGTCTAAAAGCATATTTGTCAACGGTCCCAAGCGTATGCATTTAGACAGGTTCTACTGTAGTGGAAAGGGTGGGCAAACAATGCTAGCATGGAAGCATTGCTGGTAAGCCAACTTAATTTTATCCAGGGGTAAATACAGGGTGCACTCATGTTTTGTTTTTCTAAAGAATTTTTGTGTGAGGTTTTTATAGCTATTAAAAAATTATCTACTAATAAATTAAATTTGATTAATTATTTAGAATTATTATAAGTTTTATGCCACATTACAGAGCCTACTTTTTTGCGTAACATTTACATTATGAATGATCCTCATCGAGCTCTTGGTCAAATCAGAATGTAAAACAGCGATCATGATTAATTAATTAGATAACTAATTAGATTGACTAATTGGATTCTTATAGATTTAAATGCCAAACCGAACAATTCGGCACAAGTACTTAAAGTTATGTTTCCCTGGTGAAAAAAACAATAGAAACCAATAGAGATTTCTATTGTTATTTGGACACTATTGGTTTTAAATGTTTTCTATGGTTCCTGTATTGACTTCTATTGGCTTCTATTGATTTCTATGGTTTGGCTGTATTGACTGAACAATACAAACCCATAGAAAACAATTGAAACCAATAAAATTAATAAAAAAATTCTATTAATACCAATAGAAAACAACGTTTCAAATAACAATAGAAAACAATAGAAATCTCTATTGTTTTTTTTACCAGGGTTTGTATCAATTTAAGTAGTGTTTTGGCAAGAAAGGTTTAAATTAGAGAAGTCATTTTGGAGTCATGGTATAGTTGCATTATACATTTTCCAGAATAAATTAAATTTTTATAAAAAAAAAAAAAAAAAACTATCCATGCCAAAGAGTTTGGCTGTATAGGAAGTTAAACCGTAACCGTTACCACTAAACTGCATTCGTTAACTTTTTATTAACTGTAGCTTCAATATATGATCTTCAGAGTAGTTTTATAAATTTTAAGAGTTGTTAACTGTCATTCTGCAGCCACATTTTAGTTATGTTAAGTTAATCACTGTTTTCATGTATACGAAGCGAATCGCCCTATGGTCCTAAGGAATGACCGACAATTTTAATTTATCCACCGCCTATTTTGCACTAAACCGCACTTGCCCCGCCATTAATTCGGGATAATATTAATTTCGTTCTCATCGTTAATCTTGCAGCACTCCTCCCCCTTTTTAATTAGTTCGGTAATTACTCTTGACCACTGCTGCGATGGTCGGCATAGTGGTCATTCTCTTTCGTATCACCTCGCCCGTGCCATTTAATAGCAATCGTAAATTTACAATTAACCAGTCAGCAAAAATAACTGTTAATAAAAGTGCTGTTCGACAAGCACGCACGTCCACACCGGAACTTCAAATCACCCCTCACTGCATATTTCCTTCAAATTTTACTCGATTACTCCTGTACAATGTATGGATTTTTTAAACTGTGCACTGGGGATAATAAACTTTATTTTCAACTTTATTTTTCTTGTCTTTTTCAGATTTCGAGATATTTTTTACCACGGTTGGCGGTCATGTCCATGTCTCCCGGAGGATGACCCCATCTCCCAAAGACAGTAAAAAACGATGGTGAAGAAACCAGAAACCGAAATAACCTGAATTGTATTTTCGTAATGGACGGTCCCACACTAATTGCCCCGGGCGCCGCTTGCCTGACTAATGGAGGCCTCCTGCGTTCGACGATGGACCATCGTGTGGTCCCCCGGGTGGCCTCACCCATCGGCTTCGAGGCCACCATGAGCGTGGCCATGGAACTTGAGAACGAGCTGAAGCATGGGCTTCCCGTGCCCTCCCACGTGGAGAACGGTAAGATGACTCCGAAGATTGAGCCAGAATGCCGGGCGTCGGAGGACGGGAGCCCCACGCGGGATATGGAGGAACTGATGGAGGAAGAGGAGGAGCTGGACGAGGAGGATGCGGACAGTCTCTGTCGCAGCACCGGCAGCTTCGACGGAGACCTGTCGCCGAGTGTGGACAACTCCAAGGAGGAGATAGCGGACGATGAAGAGGTGGATTCGTTCAGGAAACTGCATAGTGCCCTTGAGAGGAACAACGGTAACGGTCGTCCGGACTCAAGTGAGGGCGACTACTATGAAGTGAGCCAGAGTCCCCCACCCGCCCTCTACAACCGACCAAGGGATAACGACGGGGAGGGGGGCACCGACGAGTACCGCCAGTGCCCATACAAGTTCCAGTCGAACGCGGAATACGACCACAAGTGCAGCCACTGCGACTACACGTCGCGCACGGAGGGCCGCCTGAAGCGACACGTGAAAGATTTCCATGCCGAGCTTCCGGCGGATGACTTTTCGCCTTCTGGCACCCTCAAGGGTGACCCCAACGGTGGCGGCACCCCGCAGAGTAAGGTGAAGACGTACCGCTGCAAGCAATGCAGCTACGTGGCCACGGTGAAGACGGACTTTTGGGACCACAGCAAGAGCCACATCAAGGCCGAGAAACTTCTGACGTGTCCTAAATGTCCATTTGTAACTGAGTACAAGCACCACCTTGAGTATCACCTGCGCAACCACTTTGGTTCCAAGCCCTTTAAGTGTCCCAAGTGTATCTACTCGTGCGTCAACAAATCCATGCTGAATAGCCACATGAAGTCGCATTCGAACATCTACCAGTACCGCTGCGCCAACTGTACTTACGCCACTAAGTACTGCCACAGTCTAAAGTTACATCTGAGGAAGTATGGCCACACACCCTCCACCGTCCTAAACGCTGACGGGACGCCCAACCCTGTGCCGGTCATCGACGTGTACGGAACCCGCCGAGGTCCACGTACCAAGAAGTCCCAGGACGAACTGTACACCAATGCCGGTAGCAACGGCGGGAACGGAACCCTGCCCTTCTCGCCCTTGCAGATGTCCGGTGGCAATGGTGCAATCTCACCCTCGGCCGTTCTGCCCTTCTTCTACCAGGGGACTCCGGCTGGACTGCCGAATGGCTTTCATCCGAATGGGAACCCGAGAAACGGAAACCACTCGCCTACCTCTGGGATCCTTGGGTCCAGCGGTGAGGGTGACGAGGTGGACAGCCGACGGCACCACAGCCCCGGCGAACCCGGTCCTTTCAAGTGCTCCCTTTGCGACTTCTCTACCGAGCACCGTGACGCCTTCAGCAAGCATATGTTACTGCACGCTGCAGCTGATAACCAGGACCTTTGTAACCTGTATGGCATCAGTTCTGACAGCCTCCTGCAGGACCCAAGCCAGCAACAACATTCCCAGTTGGAGACGGCCACCATGGTTGCCGCAGCTTTGGGACTACCCCAACAGCAGCAGCACCGGGCAGACATCCTGATGCGTCATCATCATACCTTTAACCTCCTGCAGGTCCAGAACGGACAAGAACACAACCAAAATTGCGGTTTCCACAAGGGACCCAACCAGGCACAGCCCAAGGTGCCACCAAAGCCCTCTGCAGCTGATGAACCCCCCGGAAGATCGCCGCCCAATCCGCTGGAACACCTAAGGGCCTTTTCGGAACAGGTCAACATCAAGCCGTTCATGATGAGGGAGTTCTCTTCCAACCTCTTCGCCGCTGCTCCACCAACGGTCTCACCGCCGTCGGACAATCAGCAAACCTCGCCGGCCCTTAACGGCTCTGGAAACAAGGTCTCTCCAGCCAGACATCCGCCCAACCCACCCAAAATCTCCAAACATGGTGCAATACGAGGAGACCGACCCATGCACCCTTCAGTTGACAATCACGCCAGCTTAGGGCCCTTGGACTTGAGCAGCACTAAGGGAGGACCACGGCCTCCTGGCCTGATGACTTTTCCATATCACCTCTCGCCACAACAGCAACAATTTCCTTTTGCTGCTCAACAGATGCAACGTTATCCCCTATCTCCTGCGTATGTTCTGCAACATCAACATCAGCAGCAACAGCTACATCATCATCAACAACAGCAGAAAATCATTTCTCAGGGAGCTCTGGAGATCTGCACTACCGAACCAACAACCGCAGAAGCCTACATTTCGCCCAACCAGACGAAGAACCGTAGAAAGGGGAAGGCCTTTAAGCTGGACAGGATATGTATGAAGCTGCACAAGGAGAGGGAATCCCCTCCCGTTGGACAGTTGGGACTCACTGACGATTCCATGGAAGATGGTGACGTGAGCAAGAACTCCGAAGATGCGACCGGTAAAAGTTCAACCCCGAACAATGACAGTGGTTTCGAAACCAACGACAAGCCCAAGTTTTCACCGTCTGGAGAAGTCGACGAATCAGCCATAAAATCGCCGGTGGACATCGACAAGAAATGCGACGACGAAGATGTTCCTGTAGAGCAAGTGTTGGTCGAGAGCGTGCTCGTGAAGGTGGAAGTAAAAAACAAGGACCAATGGACAGACGCCTACAAGTGTCAGTATTGTGAAATGGCTTTCAAGGATTGTATCATGTATACTGTCCACATGGGCTACCACGGCTTCAAGGACCCCTTCAAGTGCAACATGTGTGGCCATCAGGCCGATGATAAGGTGGACTTTTTCTTGCACATGGCCCGTATGGCCCACCTTTGAGACGCCTGCAACCAGTGGCAAGACAGTTGGAATTATCATTTATAACGAGTTTTCTTGTATCCTCTTACATGTTTCTTGACTTCTTAAACTGACAATTTTCAGGTACTCATTCGAAATATTCCAGAAGAGTGCATGCAGTTTTCCCAGCATTTATGCTAAACGTTTGTTCGGCAATGCTAATATATCATTTGTGTGCACGGATTTTCTCTCAGGTGCCTATTAGTGTTGTCTCTAGTCATTATGGGAATACTGGCATTAATTCCGATATTGTATATAGTTGGTGCCGAACAGTCAGTCAGTATTGCTTTAAAGGTTGTGTATAACCGGTAATGACTTGGATTTGGAGAAGGTCGACATCGTTTAAAAGCATTTCATATTTATTTTTACTGTGAGTTTTTTAAGAAACAAACGCATTGGGGCATCCATATGGAACAGCCACAGTTCATGGAAAGTGAAGCGATGACTAGCGCTCCTTTCAGGTTTTCAAATTTTACACTGACAGTATTTTTATAATTGATCGGATGGCTCAAATTGACTAGTTTGTACCTTTAGTTTTTAATTATCTCTGTGTTGACTTTTAAAAAAATACGATGCTTACCCAAGTGAAAATTCCCCTGTATGGGACCCCATGGCAATGGGATCATTGGCCATTTTTATGGGACCCATTTTTCTATGGGTCTCATATTTCAATGGGTCCCTTGTATGCAACTCGATGGAAGTCTTGAAAATTTGTGTTGAGGATTTGTGGCGCAATATTATTTTGGGCAAACCGACAAAAGTTCGCAGGGCAAAAGTGCGCCGACAAAAAAACCTAACCCAGCTAAAGCTAACCAAACCTAACAACTTACATCATCTAACCTAACCAAGCCAAACCTAACCTAAAATTTATAAACCTAGCCTAACCTAACCTAACCTAAAATTTATAAACCTAGCCTAACCAAACCTAATATCTTACCTAAACTAAAATGTATAAACCTAACCTAACAACTTACATCACCTAGCCTAGCTAACCTAACCTAACCTAACCTAACCTAACCTAGCTAACCTAACCAAACCTAATATCTTACCTAAACTAAAATTTATAAACCTAACCTAACTTACATCACCTAGCCTAGCCTAGTTAACCTAACCTAACCTAACCTAACCTAGCTAACCTAACCTAAAGTTTATAAACCTAACCTAGCCTAACCTTGCCTAACCGACATAAGCGCTGCGTGCTATGTTGGGGTTTTTTGGCGCGCTTTTGTCAGGATACTTTTATTTTGTTATATAACAACATACAGTCTTGTTCAATAGTCTTATTATATTGAGATCTTAAAACATTCTCATCAAATATTATTATTAAGGGACTTTTCTCATTGAGCTCCATACAATGGGTTCCCATTAGGTCCCATTGCTTGTCTTATTGGTCTCACTAGAACTCATTAGGAAGTCCCATTAGTTTCATGGGATTGTATGGGGATTTTCACTTGGGTAGCATATTAAAGACATCTATTTATACAAAAAAAAGTTTGGTATAGTGTAACAATGGCGTTACAGGCGAATATGAGAGAAAAGTTGAGATCATCATAACCTTCATACACTCTGTATACATTTCATCAGAAAAGCCTTCTTAACTCGCAGTTTCAAAAGCATTAGTATGAAATATTTTAAGTAATAGTAAGACTGTTATACGATTCCTTTTGTGATAAAAGACCTTAGTTTGCTGATGGTGGTAGTTCCTTCTTTAATGCATATTATTGTATTATTTGAATCCGGTCAAATCTGGCAAATATGTTCTTGTACCAAATTTTAAAATATCTTGTTTCATGTTCCTTTTCACATTTGTTTTCATAAAATCTTAGAAGTGTTTAATGCTGTCTTTTGTTCTTAAAATGGCCATCACAATTTGTGTAAATATTAGATCGCATGGCCTGACAAGTAAATGCATTCAAAGTAGGGATGCATTTTACTTTTATCAAATTTTTATCCAATTTTCATGCAATTTAACATTCAAAATGATAGACCACCGTTCAGTATAAACATTATCAACATGGATTGTCATGCTCTTTTCACATTTCACATATTATGCATTTTCTATCAGTTCTGTCACAATTTGCATGGGTGGTATTTTCTATATACGGCTTTCAACACCAAGTATAAGCATCAAACATGTGTTTAGAGATCAAGTCTATCTTGCAATCCACATTTCTTTCACTAGATTTTTAATGAATGAAAATTACTAGCCACCACACTATTATTGTGATTAAATTATATCCAGTATTTCATGAAATATCTAGGGCAGATGGATGGAAATGCTCAACGGTAGTTTTAATACAAGTTTAAAATGACATATTTTTAAATAGAGGTCGTAATGGTGGAAATAACAACTGTATGTACCGTATACAATAACTGGTTTATGTCCCAGACAATCTTCTTATTCAGTAGCATGACAGATGCCAGGATTCTTGCCCAACAACTACTGATGACGGCCATTATAAGAGTGGCGTGACTTCAAGAAATACTAGAATTAACTTTTTCATTGAAATTCACTTTCTTGTAATGCAACAGGCGTCATACCTGTTGTCACCTTGAATTTTATGTTTCGTTTTATGACAGAGCCCTTGAACTAAAATAAATTCAGTATTTTATTTTGCCTCGTTTTATTTTTAGAGTTCCGTCTTTGGTAGTTAATTTGATATAGTTTATTCTCAACAAGATTTTCGTTTAGATGGCTATTGAAGGAAAAAATTTTGAATTTTTAAAATAAAACATTTTAAAATATAACATTAACCCTAGAATCCATATACCCTCTGACAGTCACAAAGTAAAGTTGAAATTTTACTTGTGATATCATAGTAGGCTACTAAAGTTAGTGACAAATCAATATATGTGGTGGACCAAAAGTCATCGCCACCCCACTTTTTTTTCTTAAATCTTATAGTTATGAAAATTTTGTTAATGAGGTTAAACAGGAAGTCACGTGTGCTCTATCCACTGATGTTGTTAGACTTTAACTACAATCATTTGTTGACGGAAAGTGGATAGAGCACACGTGACTTCCTGTTTAACACAATGTTCATAACTATATGATTTAAGGAAAAATAACTGGGGTTGCCAAGACTTTTGGTCCGCATTGTATATGTTGACACCGGAATCATCCACCATGGCATGTTTTCTGAAAGACTTAATATACATGTACACAGTGCTGTATATTGTATTAATGGTTTGATATAATCTATTAGACTTAGCCTAAGCAATGATACACTACTTGCTATATCATTTTTCATTCAAGTTTGATCACTTTCATAGCAGTTAAGTTTACACATCGGACGGCCATCTTGAAAAATAAATGCTTAAAAGGCCCATATGCCTTGTAGGTGCTGAAGAACCTAAGCAATTAAGTATTATATAATTGTCAACAAACAAGTTTGAGTCCCACTTATTCTTGCATGCCTCTTAAGTACATGAATTTCCGCAACAAATGTATTCTTAATTAAATGCTTAAAAGTATATTGCTGCACCAATTAGTCTTAAAAACAACACCGTTAACTAACTGTTTCACCCTCAATGTCCATACCAAATAGAAATTGGGATTTATGTTGGTATCTCGTATATCCAATTATAATTCAAACAAAAGTGTATACGGTATTACTACAACTATAGTGCCATCTATTTTGATTGAATGATATGCCCAACTGCTCAAATTTGGGAACAAACAGAAATGATCTCTCGCACCTAGAACTACTTATACCACTCGAAAGCACCACATGTATACCATGATAATGCGAATGATATCACTTGCCTCAACAAATAAATATACAGAAGCGTACATTCCATACATAGGCTCTGCAAGCTTTTTTTTCTAAACTACTAAGACATTTTTAGGCAAGAGTTTATTCTTAAATTATTCAACTCTGAGATGATGAAGGCTGTCTCGGTAAACCTCGACAAACTATGCAATGTTTTCAATTCAAACCAAATATTAACAAGAACACTTTGGCTGATGAGCTCAAGCTTGCATAATATCATTGGATGTACGTGTGAGTATATTGGTGTATACTAATGGGTGATTTCGGCCTATAGCATATTAAAGTATATTTAAGACGAGAAATTTGTGGGAAAAGTCATTTCTTTTATAGCCCCAGACTCGCCAAACTATCCAAAGACGTTCCATTACAATCTTAGTTATCTAAATCGGTGTTTAATGTAGTGCAGTGTTTGTGTTGTACTCGTTTTTTTATTAGCATTTCTTGTAAACACGAAAAAAAAGTTCCTCTTTTTTATATTTCTTCATGGTTAATACGGGTACTATGTATTTTACAGTGATTTTAAATATACATATGGCTGTAGAGATGATTTTGGAGCTACTCCTGAACTTTATTCAAACTGTGTTGATTGATTCCTGGTTGTAATGGTAACAATTCCGTCATAACAGCCGTTAATCGACCATTAAGCCGGGTCCACACCAAAGAAAACACAGAGCAAAAGCAGAAAACACGGAAACACGAAACATGCTTTCAAGAGCATGTTTCCAAAAACAGAGGTGTAACCAACAAAGCAGGAAATGATTATGCTCCTACATAGCCAATGGGGCAGATTTGGGACCCTATGGCGAAAAGTGGCGAGGCCTATTCGTGCTGCGGTGGTCCAATGGCCGAATAAATCCTTGTTACAAGCGCCGTAAAGTGGAAACATTTGTTGTTTCATTTGATACCGACCTTCTCTTGGCGAAGGGCTTTTAAAAGCATGCTTCGGAAAGCAAAAAGGCCTAGAAGTTTGCTGAAACATTGGGACAAAAACTTGGTAAGCAAATTTGTATCGGCAACATGTTTTCAAGAACTTTGCTTTTGCTCCGTGCTATCGTTAGTGTGGACTAGATTAGTGTTCCCCTATTATATACACTGGTTCCGTGTGGTCATTTGAGGGGGGTTACTCTCAGGGAGATTGCACTTTTGTTTTTTCTTCCCCCCTCAGGCACACCCACCTCCTGACAGTTGAGCCCAGGATCGAGTATTTTTGTTAATTATATGATAGTGTTTAATATCCAAAGGAAGATGTTGGAAAATTATTATTATTACTATTATTATTGAATGTGTGTGTGGGCCCCCCATCGGCATGTGCGCTTTTGTCATGTGTGGGCATTTGGTTATATGCAAATTAACCTTAACAATTACTTCAAACGGTCATGTTCCTATAAGAATTGTTGTGTTGTGAAGAAATACTGGGTGTATAAAGGATCATTCTTGAATATTGAAATTAACACTAATACTTTGGTCAATTTTCTTCTTGCCTGGTTGTCAGGCACACACAAGGCTGTACTTGTCTTCACGTTTTGTCTCAATTTTAATGCAGAAAAATGCGTTTTTACCATAAAAATCGAGCATTTACTTAAGGGGGATCACAACCCTATCACTTTCAATGGGTGAAATTTTGAAACACAATTTCAGATAAACAAAAAGAGATTA
>JAQGBW010000860.1:0-32779 GCA_034698625.1 Julus scanicus | reverse complement strand
GAAAGAGCCGCCACTTAGGGAATTTCTCCCATCCGTAAAAATTCCCACCGACCTCGACCTGGGAGCGAACCCAGCATATCTTAGGATCGAGAGGCAAGCACGTAACCCACTCGACCATCGGCGCCGGCATATGTTTGTTGTGTATGTATTGTTTCTCTAATGTTTGTTTTGGTCGATACGCACCTTTAGGATGTGATGTGGATGGTCCTGTGTAGGGCAGCCAGATTTATTAAGGTCAGTTACCAATTTCCACGAGTGTGACAGAAATGCTCCACTCTCTAACTTGGGACACGTTGAGGTTAAGGGGGTTTACAACCCTATCCCTTTCAATGGGTGAAATTTGCAAACACACTCCCAGCCAAACAAAAATAGATTAAATAAAAATAAAAATTATTTAAAATAGCTTGATAAATCAGCAAGGGCATTCGATTGTCATTTTTCACTTTAAAATGGTAGAATTGTTTAAATTAATAAACAAGTTTGAAAAATGTTCGATAATTTTCGCACGCTGCCAGCAGGTGGCAACATATGAGATAGGCAAGTTGTGAGTGCAAAAATTCAAATAATAATTTAATTTTAAAAGAATCTACTATTTTACATTGAAAAACGACAATCGAATGCATTTGCTGATTTATCAAGCTATTTTAAACTATTTTTATTTAGATTTAATCTCTTTTTGTTTGGCTGTGAGTGTGTTTGCAAATTTCACCCATTGAAAGGGATTGGGTTGTAATCCCCTTTAAGATGCGAAATTCTTTGTATGCAACATTGCATATCACACATGTATGGCAGGAAAGCTAGTTTCAGTAATACTGTAGTATATCATGTCAACTATCTTTCCTGCCATGCTTCCATGCTATGAAAGGTTGCATACATATGGATACTGGTATGGCAAATTTGGCAAATACGCCCATTACATTATTTGTTTTTTTAATTCAAGGAATGGTTAATGTTTTTTATCAGACTGATATATTCTGAACGAATCCGCTTTTATAATATTTACTTGGAAATATTCTTTGTCTGCTTCCTTTCAATCAAACTGCAATATAAAAACTTTGGATCTAACCATTGATTTATATTTGATCCAAGCACAACTGAGTCGAAAATGTAACATAATAGCATGAATTCCGAATTGAATATTTGAGGCATGCATGCTTTATGGAAATTTTTGTAGTAACCCTTTTTACTGATGACATTTACTTTAAGGAAATTTATGGTAGTTTTTACAACGAGTTTACCCTCAAGAAATTTCTTTGAAGCTGGGTTTTCTATCTTGTCGGAAATTGAGATGTTTGGTCATTATTCGCTTGTTTGAAAGAAAAAAAAACTTCTAGATCGTTTTCCTACAATTTTTTATGCCATAGCTACTGGTTCGTCTTTTATTAGAGTAAATGATAGATGATGTAAAAGACATTTTTAATGGTATTTGCCGAGTTTCAATTAATACGAGATCTATCATCATTGATATATCTACAGACGCGTATGTCGTAACCCCGTAATATAGATGTGAAATTATTAAATTGGGGTTTGTGGGTGGCCATCTCAAGATTAATGTCTTGTGTCTATCTGTCATAATACGTACATCACCTTTTACTTAAAGAGCACTTAGCGCAAGGATAGTGCCAAGAGTGTCACTTGTAATAAGAAGAAATGGCCACTACATTGATTGGAGCGCTGCACATTTCAAATGGCATGTTGTATTAGCGTTTTATAGCATGGACTATATTTTGCTACACGTTTTTATTAGAATCATGCATATATTAATGATTTTCAAAAATATAGGACTGATTATAATATCGGTATTATTATATCATTATATTATGTATGAAATTCTATGTTTCTATATATGAACTTCTATGATTCTATATGACCTTCTTTGTTTCTAAGTGAAATTATAGGTTTCTGCATGAAATTCCATGTTTCTAAATGAACTTCTATGTTTCTAAGTGAAATTCTAGGTTTCTGCTTGAAATTCCATGCTTTTATATGAACTTCTATGTTTTTAAGTAAAATTCTAGGCTTCTACATGAAATTCTGTATTTCTATAAAAAATTACAGGTTTTTGTTGTATATGAAATTCTGTGTTTCTAAATGAAATTCATTGCTTAATGTTTGTATGCTTTATGGTGCATTTCAATGAGCAGTAATATGGTGAAAATATATCGTTTTTTAACCAGTATTTTGTAATTCCATAGAGTAAAATACTTAACTTTTGGTGAAATGTACATATTTGATTAACCCAAGTTAGCATTGATCTGTTCTTAGAAACCCTAAGCTTCAAGGAAATTTGTATGAATATAGCCTATTGCTACTTTTAGAATTTTATCGTTTTTTAGAAATTCCCTTTCGAATGGATTTCCTAGAATTCTATTTCTTCCTTTTTTAAAAAATGTGTAAATGGTCCCTTCAGGACATAGTTAAATCATGTCAGTCTAATGTGTTTCAAATACCAAGACCGTCTTTCACATGTCTGCTCTAGAGATAATCACACTGATTTTACGAATCTAAAATATCAAAGTTGTCTCGATAGATGTCTTAGCGATTTCAGGACAAATTTTGTTTTTTGTTTTTCTCCATGACAGAAATCAATATATCTTATTGAATTTGCATGTATGCACATGCCATACTCTCATACAAATAAACATACAGATGGGTCCTTTGGTCATCATTTTAGTGGCGTTGCACTTGAAAACTCCATTACTAAATGTGCATGTATAGCCTTGGTTTTTGGACAAATATTTCAAGCAATTTCGTCGTTGGCAACTGAGCGATTCCTTTGCAATATGTCACTTTTAAATATAATTTGCCATCGGCAAGTACACTAAGAAAAATGGCAAAAAAAATATAAACGTATATGTACCGTAGGCATAGAATGTACTAATGGGAAAAAATGTAACCATGGTAACATTGAAAAAGCAAACAAGTGCAAGTTGAAAGAATTCATATCTTAATATGCGAAATTGAATTAGCAATGTATGTATACGGGAATCATTCGTTTTCATATAGAAGATATGCTATGTGCCTGTTTTTCGTTTGTAGATAAAGCGGCCCTAATTGTGAATATTCGAGAAATTTGTATGAATCTCAAATTGTGTTACTGCTTTTGCTGCATGAGCTTTATTAGGCTTCACTGGTTCCAAATTAGTTCTCTTGTCATGCAGATATAGTGTCATGCATATAGTGGGTTATGGCATTTATTTTATAATGAAGTGTATGAATATTGAAGAAGTAAGGGCCTAGGTTTCTTGCACGTTTTACATTGTAAGTTCGGATCTATACTTGAAAGAACCTACATGTATCTTGTCAACATTTCAAACCCTATCTAATTAAGCTTATTTTATTTTCAAATAATTTGTTGAATAATAATGACAATTCTTAAAATTTTCCTCATTGAGAATTTAGAAAAATGGGTGTAATAAAATTATAACCGATTTTTTTCTGAATCTAAGAAACTGGGTTTTGTAAATTTCAAGTTTTGCTCGCCCTAATGTTGTCATTGTCAAGGAATATTTATTTTGCTAATTAGTTTATTGATTATTTATTTACGAGTACGCAGGATTAAGCACTGTTACACAGCAGTAAAAGTATTTACATAAGATTAATTAAATGACATAATCGTCCTTTGTTGTATGCAAGCGATGTTTAATATTAATTAAAATGGAAGGGGAAATATAGTTAATATTAATATTATCTAATAAAGTAAATTTATGGAGGAAATAATGTTAGCAATATTGGGCTTCATAAACAAAGCTTTGCAAGCGTTTAAAAGCAGTCAAATGTGTGCAAGATGAGGCTATCAAAACTCTAGCCAATATTGTTTGCTGAAATTTGCCTCATAATTTAATGAGATTTCTCTGAAAATTTCACTAATGATATTTCTATTTTGTTGTTATAATGGATCACGTGTTGCTTTTGTCAACAGTTTGGTTCCAACTTTAATTAAACTTATATTTTATGAAGGGTTTTTTCGTCATACTTTATAGTTAAATCATCTGAAATTTGTAAGAATTTTCTCTTGATCTCACTGGAGTGTGTTGATGATTAAATCGATTTTGTATGTGTATAGGTTATAAATACAGTGTTGAATAACTAACCATTTTCCATGTTTCTGTAAATCTGATTTAATGAGGGCATTACAGAAACGAGAAGACTTAACCTATTAAGACTGGATTTATGTGCTTGTCTAGACCTCATTATATGTTTGTAAATACACGAATATCCTTAAAACACAAACTCTATCAATTAGCGATGTTGATCCTGATAATACTTAAAGCTTTATTTTTGAATGACTTTATGGTTTGTATGGCCATTGTGACTCTATGCCCTAACCCCTTTCAAGTTCTGCTGACAGTGGTAAACAACAATGTTACTTGAAACTGCTCTTTATTTATAGCTGTTATAGCGCTGTAGGGTGATTTGTTTTGAAACATAAATATAAACTTCTATTTAATTCAGCGTTCTGCTTCACGTGATACAAGTGAATTTCACTCAGAATTTATTTTGGAATTATATCCATGTACCTAGCAGTATAAAAATTCCCTTCATCTATTAATTATTTGATTTTCTTTTCAGTCAATTCCCCTTGCTCTCCCTCTCTTAAATTAAAACTCAATGCCTTTTGGCTACATAGTTGCTTTTCATATAACCGTTGGCAATCTAGGAAAATTTAATGAAAAAAAAAACATTCTGATTGGTTGAAGTAGAGTAACTGTATAGCAAATTCGAAATATTTTGATGTGCTTTCCCAATGTCAATAGAAAAACTTTTTATATCTTCAAACATTCAACGAGATTTGTTTTCATTTTGATTTTTATGCGAAGATACTTTGGTTTTGAATGTCACGTTTACTATGTTTATTTAAAAATATTCTTTGGGGGAAAAAAACATAGTTGACGTTAAAAACCATACGAAAGACAGGAATTTCTAGAGATATTTTAAACACAATATCTAAATCCTTGATTTGATCATATCTTGGTCAAATGTAACATGTTGGCATTTCAATGATCGTAGATTTTACTTTAAAAACGGTTTTAGGTCAATAAATTGTCAAAATTTTAATACACAATTTATTGTGTGGATAATATTGGAATTCGAAAGACAATGAAAACGGAACTAATACAAATTATACACGATTTTTGGAAATATATTTTGTTAGGTTAGATTAATTTAGTTTTTAGTATTTTTGTTTCATAAAAACATTTATTTTCTAAACCTTTTATAGTAAATTACGACTAGCTGTCCTAACTATATAGAGCATCCTTGTGTTTTCTATATATAGTATTCGCTAACGTCCATTTACGCCTATAATGTAGCTTATTTACATGTTCTTGAAAATTTCACATTTTTTGATGACTACCTTGTGCGTCACGAAGTTAGATTTCAAACAAAGTTTAATGGAAAAGCCATTTTGGGATTATTTATTTACCTGTTGGCTATATGCAAATAGCATTACCTATAGAATCAAGTTATCTGCAAGTTTGGTTTTCATCTGAGGTAAAACTTTTTTTTGAACTTGGATATATTTCACATTTCCTTGGTTAAAGAGACTCAGGCATTGAATATTTTCTATGAAATTGGTTTATCCAATTTTATTTTGTAAATTGAATGTATGCCACTTAATAGATTCTACTTCAAGGATTTTTGGTCGCCAGTTGTCCAAAGAGTCTCGTCTAATTGAATCATGCTTTGGTTGATATATTGTACATGTACGACATGTGCAGATTTTTAATCAAATGGTCGGACGTCTCTTTCAATTTACTCTAAATTCGATAGCAATGTTTTGTTAGTGCGCTGCTGGCGTAATTCATGGTTTCGAATCCTTGACCTAGATTTTGTATTTGAATTTTAACATTCGTTAAAGCAATCAATGAAAAGCAGAAAAATCATTTCTCCGTAAAAGATGTCAATACTTGCTAGAAAAGTATTTTTTGCTAAATTATGTTTAATTTTAAAATTTTATTTTCTGAAATTGCACTGCATAAGCCAACATTATATCAGAAATTTTGCAAAAGAAATATATTGGATCTATATGGTCATACTTCTGCAAATGTGTAAATATATGATTTCAGACATAATATGGTGAACATCATATACGTCTCTATATAATTTTTAAAATAATATTTACAACCAAAACAAATATTTGTTTTATAGAATAATTTTGCAAAAAAAAAATATTATTAAAATATTTGCAAAATAAATGTTTATTATCACATGTACATTTGACTTATAAAACAATTGTTCAATTTTCATAGTCTGAATAAGTCTATGTTTTGTGAAAAACATCATGACTGTAATATTAGAGCAAAAAGTGTAATGTTTGTCCGGATAATAATTAGCGTTTTTTAACAAAATGTACTTTTCTACCGATGCATACATTTATCATTTTGCCTTTGTTGAAATGTACAATATTCGTGAATATAAATAAAATGGCTTAGCACAAAAAATGGTACTATTAATATTTATGTACAATGAATTTAATCAGCTAATCGAATGTTTTTTTTCCTTCACTGAGCCTTGTAGTTTATTCCCAAGGCGTGCAGTTATTAAATAGTCTAAGTCTAGATTAATATAAAAGCGAATTGAACAACTTAGAAAGCATGAGATGAATTAACTTAAAACGATAACAATATTCGTAAGAAATCCGTATTATAAGTATTAGATTTAATAAGCTATCTTAACATTATAACGTGCGTGGGTAATTATAATTCCAATGCATCAACTCAACCAATTTCAAAAATGTCAAGATTGTTTATTGAAAAGGAATACATTTTGAGTTCTTGTAATTGAAATAGTCAGATGAAATTATGATTACCGCTACAAGATGCTTGGAAGTATATCCTTATTATTATGAACATGTATAAATAAAGTATACGAAATGCAAGATATGTCAGCATACAAATGCCGACAAGAGTTTTCCTTAGTTGTTTTCAGACAAATGGTGAATTAGTTTCTAAACATAATCGGCAACCTTACCTAACCTAACACATAAAATCACACATTACAAATATTTTTTATCAAGTTATTTTACAATTGTAAAAATAATATTATATTAGTACTCAAACGAATTTTTCACTTGGGCGGTTTGGCTATCTGCATTTGGCCCAAAGATGGGGCACATGCGCAGTAGATTCAAGCAGCTCTGATAAGATCCACAAGTTGAGTGTCTTTTGTGAGATGGGCACAAATTCAAATGATAGAGCAGCATGCAGTTCTCGATAGCATTATTTTTCCTTAAGTTATCATTAAACAGTCACTCGTATTATAGTATTGTAGGTAATATATTATGCAAACCAGGGTAGGGTATATAAATACTTCTGAAAAACTATTATGAAAAAGCATGATATTTTACTGTTAACTTGATACTTAATACGTGCAAGCCACGCAAACGTTATTTTTGATACAGGTGTTTAAACATGTTGTCAGATGTCACTGACAGTAGCAGCTAACATGCATGTCATTCATAAAACGATAAATGGCATCATAAATATCGTAAATCGCACATCAGCTGGTCACTTTTTCTATCTGCCCACGTGTCGGAAAAGTTATTTGCAATTAATTGGAACATGTTGTGCTACATGGATGTATTTTCCCGTATCTTATTTATAGCTGTTTTGTTGTTTTGAAAATCATTATATGATAAAAGACAAGCACATTAAAAGTCTATATAAACGTAGTTTTCTTACAATATACTGTATCTCTTTATACATATACAGTATATTATGCACTATCTTATTACATTTGTTTAAATAAAAATTCATAGACCGTAAAGACAAACCGAGTATCCATAAATATCTGCACTATTCTGCTGCACGGTGCTCATCCATGCTTATCAATATTTAAATACTAGGACATATTGGAAGCAGGGATGGTTGTCTTTTTTTTTTTTTTTTTTTTTTTTTTTTTTTCAAGAAATGATATTTTTATTCGACTATCTTACCTACAATGTAAATAACCAGCAAATAAATTTCGTTGAAAAATCTGCCGTTTTCATTAAGAAATCGATACTACTTGCCTTTAAATCCGTTGCATTGGAGCGAATGAAAGGCACGGAATCAAATTTGCGAGCTTTGTATAAGTCTCTTTTCCATTTTATTTTCGACATTTTGAGTTGATCATATTTGCATTTTTTGTGTACAAAAGCAGGCCCTGCAGATATACAAGATAGACCTGCATTTTTCAAAACTTTAAAGTGTATGTACATTTTATCATCAAAACAAGATATGAATCAAAGAAGTCCAGAAAGTTTTGGGCAGGACAGTCACAAGTTTGATTTGAATTTCTTTGAACTTAGTTTAATATACGGTATATAATGTGGAAATGTATCGCATATACTGTATTCATACTGTAATTCGGCCATTCTTAAGGTGGAATTATAACCTTAACACTTTCAATGAGTGAAATTTTAAAACACACTCACATCCAAACAAAAAGGAGATTAAGTAAAAATAAAAATTGTTTAAAATAGCTTGATAAATCAGCAAGGGTATTATTTTGTCGTTTTTCACTTTGAAATGGTAATTTTTTAAAAATTAATAAACAAGTTGGAAAAAAGTCCGTTAATTTGCACATGCTGCCAACCTACCATTTCAAAGTGAAAAACGACAATCAATTTCAATTGCTGATTTATCAAGCTATTTAAAAAAAATTATTTTTATTTAATCTCTTTTTGTTTGTTTGTGAGTGTGTTTCAAAATGTCACCCATGAAAGTGATAGGGATATATTCCACCTTAAAGCATGGCCTCGAAGCATGTTGATAATCCATGATTGATAATAATTATGTAGATTATAAACACGCGATGATGCCCCAGGCCAAATCCACATTAGGACCCAGGTTAGTTTTTGGAAAGGGTCTTAACGTTGGTGAATTGTCAAAGGAATTAAATACTAAATATACTATGTAGGTGAAGGTACCCAGTGTGTATGCTGGGGCCTAGTTTTGTAAACCTGTTTAATGGGGCCGCCTACGTTAATAATTTCAACCCAACCTGCAAGTGAATATCGCCTTCAGCCTAACATGGATTGCATATTAACCAGTAAATGCATTATATAATATGTTTAGTTCGTGATACATAAAACAGAAAGTTCAGGTTCAGAGCGTTTATGCCAACGTAAATAATTCATGCACTCATATACTTTACCATTACAAACTACGGAATATGCGTTAAATTTATTACCTCATGTGGAAATATAAGCATAAATACAGTATGTATGCATAACGCAACTGTAATGCAGTAGGATGTGACTATACCTTTTATCTACACTGTCGCCATAGGCTAAAGTTCACATCCACGTTTGCATCTGTTTAGTTTAATTTCACTAAAACCAATTTAGTTAGTCTGTTTCCAGTGGAAAACTGTTATTCACACTGTGAGTCGTACAAAAGTAGAACCCAATAAAAAAAAGTCACAACTTGGTGAAAAATGCTTCGATTTAAATGAAATTTGGCACTTACCTAGAACAATAGTGTAGAAACAAAAATGAATTATAAAATGTGCTCAAAATCTTCTCCGATTGCCTTTACACAAGCCCGGAGTCTAACGCGCCATTCTTTGATTTACGATTCGATTATATGCTGGTCGAGTTCAATCCAAGTTTTCTTAATTCGTAGTTTCAAATCTTTGATATTATTAACCTTCGATTAGTAAATTTTTTTCCTTGAGAACTCCACAAATTTTGTAGTACACTGGATTCAAGTTTGGACTGTTTGGTGGCCAGTGGTTGAGTTTGATGAACTATGGCGTTTTTATTTGCAGAAGTTCAACTGTTCTCGAGCATGGTGAGTGGGCCATGTGTGTGGTACCAAATTTCATTTAAATCGAAGCATTTTTCACAAAGTTGGGATTTGTTTTATTGGGTTCTCCTTTTTTATGACTCAAGGTGTATTTTTGGTATCGTATACTGCCAAGTAATAAACGTTTACGTTATTCTGTCTGTTCTATCTATACCTGCAATTGTGTATACTTTTTCTGCCTTGTTAAGCATTTCCTCAAAGCAAGAAATTTCAGTTTGTTTGTTTTCTTGGTTTTGTTTTATGATCTAAACACTAGTTTCAAACCAGTGATGGGTTTGATATTTTTTCAACAAAAAGTTTCGTGTAAGTTCACACAGTGACATGAGAGCTGTTGTTGATGGAAGGTTTCGCTCGCAAACCACACATTTGCCTTCCGCAGTGTTGACATTTCCATTTCCGTGTCAGTCTTGAATATTAGTGAACCATCACGAAATATCGTAATATATCTGGGCGATAATTTGAATATCATCACCATGTATTCCAGCTCTGTTTAGAATTCCATATCGATCGTGAATCCTGATGGCGTTTATGATATTCAAAACGTGGAATGGAATGAGCCAAACATATCTCACACAAGGGCAAAGCCAGCACCATATTAAGTATTCTGTCCATATTCCAAAATTTTGTCCACATTGGATTGCAAAACTTTTTCAAGCGCGATGAACTTTGAATGGATGTGCAAAGTTACACAGATAATAGTATGCTGGTTCTAGAGTACTGCAAACTACGGCCCGCGTGCCAGGTCTGGCCCGCTGTAACATTTCATGTGGCCCATCGCCTACATATAGTACATAAATCCTCCACATTTTTAAATATGTTGTCATCAATACTGTAATTTGCACAAATCACTTTAGATGATTTGGTCCTGGTCCTAAATTATTTCCAATCTGACCTATCTCCATGAGTCTAGCTACTTAACTTGCAAATTATCTAATAAGTTTAAATTTAAAAATGCTAATATTGACATTTATGGCAATTGGATTAATTTTACATGTTTTAGGCTTATACTATTTGCGCAGTTCTTAAACACACTAACTCTGCATTGCAAATCTGAATAGACATGGAAACAATTTCAAAATCATTTCAGTGATGGCTTAGTCATACTAGTCTTCCCTAGACATTCCTTCATTAAATCTTTAGTAAGTAAACAAGTATGCAGTAGATGGAAAACCTACGCTTCTTATAATACGTAAACACATTTCAATGAAATAAAATTGGCAAACAATGCTGAGAATGATAATCTATCAAAAAATTCTATTTCTATGAACCTTTTTTTCAGTATAAGATCTACCTACACGTACATGTTGCACTCCCTATAGATTTTTCTGCTAATTTGCATTTTGTTTGTTTGCTCCATATTTTTCTGACGTGATCATTCTATTATTTTATAAATTTTTGTATATTAGACGCCATCTGGAGCACACCTGTATTTTAATTGAATTTCTAGAAGAACGGTTCTGTGTTTTTACACTATGGCACTAGCAGTTGTTTTTCTACTCCATTGACAGCCTCACCATATTCGATTTAGCCACCCCCCACAAATTTGTCCTTGTTTTGGGGAATTTTTTAATCTTACGAAATTGCCTTTAATAGCTCGGTAATTAATGTCCTGTTGCACTTGAACAATCTCATTCGTTCGCAGAATTAATCACTCAACTCTTGCAAGAGGGTTGAAAAACGTATGTTATTGGTTTTTAGAAATGGTCTGCTTTCCAGTCATGATAATTGATGGTTTTGTTATTTCATCAAGTGGAATTGATAGATATATTATACGTTATATATTGAAGTTTGTGGAATTTGTGGCCAATTTGCTGAACATGTATACCGCTCCCTAAATGCGCTTTTTACGAATTAGAAACGATGGGAAAATCGCTGACAGAGGTATTTAATATATTATGATCAAATCTGCAATATTAATACTGCAATCCCCTCTTAACTGATAATTTGCGGAATTTGAAGGATGAAGCTTTCATACTATGTTCAATTGAATTCAACTTAGCTAGTACCCTACATATGGAAGGGGGAGCACCCAATCATTTCAGGAGAATGCTCCTACCCTGGTGAAAAAAAACCAATAGAAACCAACAGAGATTTCTATTGGTTGTTTCTATTGTTATTTGGACACTTTATTGGTTTTAATTGTTTTCTATGGTTCCTGTAATGACTTCTATTGACTTCTATTGACTCCTATATTTTATCTGTATTGACTGAACAATAGAAAACCATAGAAAACAATTGAAACCAATAAAACCAATAGAAAGCAATGTTCCAAATAACAATAGAAATCAATAAAAATCTCTGTTGTTTTTTTCACCAGGGTACGTCAGTAGCGACTTAAACATCATTGTTAAATTGAATTTTTACTAAATCTGGACTTTCCTCAGGAAGGCTTTTAATTGCATTCAAATACTTCCGTATACAGTGAACTTTACCATACAATTTGTACTTATGACTAATGATTTTATGTGATTATTGAATGTTTTAGGGCAATTACCTGCCATAACGTTCACAACAGCATTTTAAAAATTGTCCTTACATTACATTCATATTTGACGTTTGGGTAACTGTCTATACATGTATATTTTCATCTTAGTTTTTATCTTTTTAAATTTAAATTCATAATTACATTATTATGTACACAAAGAAGTGTTGTGCATACATTTACAGGGGAATCTCACTTTATACGAATATGAAGGGGAACAGAAAATTCTTCGTATAAGTGAATACAATATGCATGTTCATGTACTAGCAGGTTTCGTGGTTACTGTATTTTAATAAATAGACAATAATTCTTCTTAAAAATGCCATTTAATAGTTTTGTCAATGTATATATATGTACATACAAAAAAGAATAGAAACAAAAACAAGATGTATTTGATATAATCACAAACAATAAGGTACATGTAACTTAAGTTACATCTTCAGAAATGTGCTAATTTCGTCTTAAAAAACTGTGATAAAGCTCTTTTTATAATTGAATAGTATTTACACAAGGGAATTACATCAGGGGAAGGAATCACCCTTTGTATAAGTGGAAGTTTCGTATAAATGAATATCGTATAAGCGAATAATGTATACACAGGGTTAAATGGAGTTTTGCCGGAGAACAAGAAATTATTTGTATAACTGAATGTTTCGTATAAGTGAGACTCTACTGTATTGCATATTTATTACAACAAATAATTTCAGCTAAATCAGCTTAGTACATTAATGTCAAGTGCTGGGTATCAGCAATTGTAATAGGGATAATAATAATAAACTCTTTTATTTAGTATTACGTGATGTAATTCGTGGTTTTTTAGAAACATAACTACAAATGTTTTACTGCAGATAAACATATCAAAATCTCAGTTCTAAAATTGAAAATAACTTCAAAATATGGATTAAGTCACGAACGTTGCGTCATTGGTTATACAAATTTCGTTTGAAATAGCAAATATCACGGCAGGTTTAGTTTAAAAGTGCAAATCAACACATAATTTGGATTTAATGTGCTTATTTTATTTTCCACGGTGGATTTCTATCCCATAAAATGAGATAGCTTCTTGCTAATGCAAGCAACCTTTAACGTGAAACGATTATTGGCCCACATGGGAAATCCCATATTGGGTGTAACCTTCCATCACCTATTTAAATGCGCAGCACTTGCTTCCTGCTCATTTAACAAACAGTATAAAAATGGCAGTGAGCAAATTGGTGTGCATTAATAAAAACATATAATAAGCAATAGCAATGTTTGTTTTTCTGTCTCCGCAAATAATTACGGAATAAAAATAAATGAAGGTGTGATGACGGTATCATAAATGCGTGGGAATTAAGGTTTTTTTGTTGTTGTTGTAATATTACTACCCTGAATGGAAATTTATACGGAAAGGGTGTTGGTGCATCCCTGCTGTAATTACAGTAATTGCATAACTTTGAAAGTAAATCCTACCTGGCTATGGAATTGATATTGTTTGCTTTCGTGATAGACCACTTAATGTAAATAGGACACGTGATAAATGTTGGTAACAGTTTTGATCGCTAACGAGTGGAATCAAGGGAAAAATTGAAGTTTCATGATCAAAACTATGGTATCTGTTGTTTGTATTTCCTCAATATATGAACAAAGTCATAAATATTTCTATAAATTTTGAAAGACATAACTATTATTCACTATTATTATTAATATTAGTTGAAGTTAAATAAGGGGCCATTCAAAAATTATGTCACACATAGGGGGGTGGGTGGGTTGTTTGTTTTTTGTGACAATTGTGTCCAAGGGATGGGGGAATTGTGACTAAGGGGTGGGTGGGTGTTTAAAAAGAGGCAAAAAAATGTGACATAATTTATGGATCATCCCTAAGGGGACATGCGTAGCACTTTCTGGATGGTGTTCAACTCGCTGTGGTTGATACTGTCAAGTAGCTGAGGGTTTATATTAGCAAACATCTTTCTTGGAATCGCCATTTCACAAAAATTGTTGGTGCATCGAACCAACGCCTTAGATTCATTCAACGCGTATTTCGAGAATGGGTGGAAAAGGTATAGGAAACAAGATTACGCAACTCTGGTTCGCCTTATGTTGGAATATTATGCTCCTAAATGGAACCCTCCCAGGACGGTTCATATTCATGATATAGAGGTCTAACGTATACGGCAACCAAATTTTTTAAGGGCAATTACCAACATTCCACGAGTGTTGCAGAAATGCTCCACTCTTAAAATTGGAGCACGTCGAGGTCCAGACGCAAAAAGTTATCTATGGGGTTATTCAAACGTTTTAATTTTTCTTGTAATTCACGTTTTGTTTCCCAAATTTTAACGCCTAACGACCACTTTAGGAGTAGACATAATCACTAAAATCCTTTGACCGAGCTTCGTGCCAAGACGGATGCTTACTATTGGTAATTCTTTTTTATGCGATTAGACGATAAAATAGAAGATAGAAAAGGCTCTGCAGGTCTCAGCCTGTCTCGCCGTTTTTAAGAGGTGTGGTGTTTTTTCTTTATAATGTTTGTTAGTACACAAGGTAGCATACCAACTCCTTGTTATGTAGGAATACCTAAGTTGGCCCTTACAGGAGATGTACAGTGGCTCTGAGTAAGTGGTTAACTTAATCAAGATAGTTGGGGGTCGAAGTTTGGGAGATCTGTGTCAGGAAAAGGGAAAACGATGTTGGCCAATGTAGAGTAGCCATACCTGAGGGATTTGTGGGTCAATGAGAAGGTAATAAAAGAGGTTAGTGGGGTTGCAGGGGGGATTTGGATATCCTGGAGGTGATGAGGTGGTGGGGGCACTGATATAGGAGGTGGGACCAGTCCCAGGACGTCGTGTCACAGAGGAGACATGGGGTTTAGGGATGAATATTAAGCACGCCATGTTTGGTCAGGATTCTGAAGGGATTAAGGCACATTTGAAAAATAATATTTTTTAGAAAAAAATAAAATAGACTTCCTGACGAAAGTCCAGATTTAGTAAAAATTCAATTTAACAATGATGTCTAAGTCGCTACTGACGTAAGAGCGTTCACCTGAACTGATTGGGTACGACCTACCTACCATATGACATTTATTTGCTGACTGTAGGGTACTGAGTTGAATTGAATTGAAATGAGATTTCCATGACTTACTTAACCATTATGTGACTGGTTTTGAAGTTTATCAGTCACTTACGTGTGTACTCAGTCAGAGAATTAAGTACAATAAATAGTACGTGTTTTAATTTCCTGTTAAAATTGTTCGCAACCATAAGCCTTTTTTGTTTAAATCCATTTTTAATAAAGTTTGGCGGCTGCAGCTGTGAATTTAAATTCGAACTGAAAGAGTGAAGTAAAAGCAAATGTTTATCAATCTTTCAATTTCAAAATGTTATTTGTTTATTTTCTGTTTCGTCGCAATTTTGCAAAAGCCCTTTTCTGAGGCGTGCTCGAGGGCAGTAGAATACGCGTTTTACATTTTTTCATATTTCTTTCGTAATCCCCAAGAAGGGAATCCTGAACCACAGTCTCTAAAATTGCACAGTGAAAATTCAAACTTTGTCATTATGCACGTCTGCATAAATAGAAGAAAAAAATATCGCAGCAGGATTATGATTATAGTTCATGAAAAAAAAAACTTTCTTCTTCCTTGTGATGCATTTACATTGGGTAGCTTTTTTGCTTGGTCGAATTCGTTTCTTTAATAACTTCTTGGTGGATTGTAAAAAGTAATAAAGCTTCCTTTTTTATAAACCATGCACTGCTTACTTAGATCCTTTCAGCATGATAAACGTTGTAATTAGTGCCATTGGGTAGAAATGTATGCATTAAGTGGTTCGAAATAAGTAGACAGAAATTCAGTAGTATACTGAATTAGGAGCAATATACCTGAATACACAACAGTGAAAGGGCAATTCCTTGGAATAATATTAACTTTTGCATAATTTGCTTTTGACCTCACGATCCTGGAATGGCATTGAAATGTTATACTACCCACATAGTACATTTTACTATTTATATCATGTGCAAAACTCGTATAAAGTTTAGGCAATTGAGCACCTGAATAAGGCCACTTGCAGAAATATTGTGAAAATTGGAATTAAATATTGGAGTTACTCTTTAAATAATTATTATCTGAATGGTATTCCTATGACATTCCACAGAATCTAAGGCTTAAAGCAACCTAATGTATTTAAAGTACTTGTATCTATTTATTATACAGTGTACCAGAATCTAAAATGCACAGTAAGCAAATTCTGAAAAGTAATCATCAAAGTAAATTTAGTATTGATTTATCTTGTACTGTTTCAAAAAAATGCTTTTGCATTAATTTGTGATTAATTTCAAACATTGACTTTTATTTGTATCGACGATAAATTTTACATTAATCACAGATTTTTTAAGTATCATATATTGGTGATATATAGTAGGTTTTTAAACGTCATTATTATAACTTTTTTTATCTAAAAACGTTATTGTGGTAAAAGTATCTTTTAATTGCATCTGTCTTTGCTAGAAACTAATTTATGCTTGTACATGTCTTTGTATATCTTGTGTTGCCATTTGGATGATTACAGAATTAATTGCTGTCAAAAGTATTTTAGTCCCATTTTTGAATTATTACTTTTCCATTTGTCGTTTTTTAACGTGAATGTTGATTTTTTCCCTTACATCCCCTTAAAAAAATCCTCTCAAAAAGATTTTAAGTAATATGCAAAGCACGCACGAATGCCGATGAAAATTACTGACTTTCATCATGAGAAAGATATAAAATACATCTATAAATTTCTGACAAAAGGAACTAAGAAAATATATGCAAATGACGAAAAAAAAAAGAAAAAAAAATGGCAGTCCTGAGTTTCCCACTTTAAAAAAATCGGTTTTGTGAAAGAAATGTTGACACTGTAATGGGGTTTTTCCTCCTTGGTTGGTGTCCGTGTATTTCTGTTGGCATGTTCCATGAGATGTTATTGATAAATTTTTAATTTATTAGAGTCTAACGTGTATGAATTATTGCTAGAGTTATTATTCTTGCCAGCTTTCTGACATAATGAGACAGTTATGGAAATGGTCGACGTTATTCATCATGTTTTTGCATTTGTTGTGAGAGAACTCCTTTTACATGAAGGAAAAAAATCCTAAACCTGCAGTTTAAAGGAGAACTAATTGTCATAAACTGAACTGCCCAACTGCCTTGCAGAAATATGTCACAAGTAGCCTTATTCCATGAATGATATAGCCAAGTCAGTATACAGATGACCTGAAACTGCTGTTAACCCTGGTGAAAAAAACAATAGAGATTTCTATTGTTATTGGGCCCATTGTTTTCTATTGGTATCAATAGAAAATTTCTATTGGTTTTATTGGTTTAAATTGTTTTCTATGGTTTTCTATTGTTCAGTCAATACAGATAAACCATAAAGACAATGGAAGTCAATACAGGAACCATAGAAAACAATTAAAAACAATAAAGTGGCCAAATTGCAATAGAAACCAATAGAAATCTCTATTGATTTCTATTGGTTTCTATTTCTTTTTTTACCAGGGAAACTAGTATGTACTGTTTTCGCCTTCAAATGTTGCTCAAAATGCTGTCTGCTGAACATAGTAAAAATGAAAGTAGTGATTGTCGCCTATTAGGGGCAGTGGGAATTCTATGAAATTGGACAAGTCCCAAAAAGAGCAGAGAACATTTTTACCCTTTTGGGAATTTGGAATGTCTTCGTTCTATCACGTTGAACAGCATTTAATAAACAAATTCACCGTCTTTGCATTTCAATTCGTTTTAGTTGCTATTTGTGTTGGCCACAGGCTGTGTAGTAGGTTTTTTTACCATTTTCAACGTTCGTCGTCTACTGAATAGCCGCTAGGCATTTTGATATTAAAATATCGGATCCCTTGCTGAGAGCCATGACACGGTTGGTTGGGATCGCGTATATCCATTAAATCAATATCGCCGACGTATCTAATGTTAGATTGGTTATTCTCCCCTCGGTGTTTAGGTGTTTCTCACGCTGAATATCCTCGGAAACTAATAATAACAAAAGTTTGTTTACGTTGTTTGTTCATACCAATGAGAGGCTATGATACATATCCGCTTTTTTTTTCGTTTATACTGGGAAACATTTGAACCGGTCACGTTTCGGCTTTTGAATGCATACTTGGGTGAATAAAATCATGCTAAAAATTGTCATTCCTGTGGGACATTGTGACATTTTTTCTCCTTTCAAAGTTGAATCTCATTTGGATGTAAAACCTATCAGTTGCGGTGTAAACCTGGTTAAATCAGTGAATAGTTTATATTAAACCTAACTTATTTTTTGATGGCATAACGAAAGAGAATCAATGCTGTTTTAACTGTTTCAAATAAGGTCTTAGCTTATTGCCCATGTCTTTATAGTCTTCATTATAACAGTAATTTTAAACTTGGTAATAGAGGAGGTCTCCATTTCATTTAGCGCCCTCTGTGGTAGTTTTAGGGTGTTTTCTGAGGGGACAGGCCAAAAACGTGCCATTGAGTTACATGTGTTGAAGAGGAATTGTTGTTCCATGTTGTAAAAACAACTTTAGGAACGTTAATTCCAAGATTTCATACCACAGGATCCCTAAAAACTCCAATATAAAAAAGAAATTTATTGTATGTATGTAAGTGAAACACGTGGTGACATTCAAATAAAACCGCGTTTTGTTTAGATAAAATGTTTTGCACGTGGCCTACACGTTCTCAAAGTGGAATTTCCACTCTCAAATTTCAACAGCTTACGTAAAATTTCCCAAATATCACAAAAATCTGTTCCTAAAGGAGCAAAATCAATGGAAATGCTATATGGACGACGTTGGGCTGTCCCCCCATAAAATTTGGCCACTAGAGGCGCTCATGCATAGCACATGCGCCGTTTTATAATGTAGACCTCCTCTATTGTTTTCGAAATTCCTTAAATTAAGGTTTATTTAGATTGTTTAACATTGTATCATGTATAGAACAAATTTATCTCTATGCTGTAGTTTTTTTTTTAAGATTAACAAAATGTGGGGAAAACATTTCGGATAAAGTTAGCTTTCCATTTACTGAAAATGTACGTGGTCGTAAATCTAATTTAGATCTGTGAATTCGATTCTATTTATTTTGTTGAAAGGTACATTTGTAGCTTAAGTAGTATCCAGGCTAGATTTCACTTAAAATAACATGTATTTCTTTTCAAAGTCATTTAAAAGTTGTCATAGTTTCAGCATGCTATAGTTTACAATCGATTTCAGTTTTTCAACAGATGTCCTTGGCGTTATCTGCTTTCCAAATCTTTTGAAATAATTAAGGCACTGTAAATGTATTTTTCACATTATGTTATTTTTAGAACATCTGCGTTTCGTTATTTCAAAAGGTGTGTATATAGAAAACGTTTCGATCAATGCGTTTGAAATATTAGACCGCATTCTGAGAACCTTTTAATGTTTTTTTTAGGCTGGCTTTAAATGACAAGATATATTCATCAATAATGCATGCAGACAATAACGTTTAAAAGCATATTGCAGTAGCCATGACATTTACAGCAGCTTAGGTGGGTTCATTATTACGCTTCATGCACAATTTACATAGAAAAGGAAAATATGAGCGAAGGATTCTTGATGGTTTTGAAAAAACTTTTAATTAATAAACGCCCATGTATTGATACGAATTTGTTTTTCAGCTCACATAAGATGATATTTTTGCCCAAAATAGGTGCCAATCACTGCTTGCTTCGGTGATATGCAGACCAGCCAACATTTTTGAAGTTATTAGCTGATCTAATTTCAATCTCTAAATAAAGTATTCGAGTACCACATGTCTTAAATGTTCCCTGCCAAGGGAACGGTGCTAGATCAAAATCTCGAAAAAATAATCTCGAAATATAAAATAACTTAAAAATAATCTCGAGAGACAAAATCTCGAGAGGCAAAATCTCGAAAAGGAAAATCTCGACAGTAAAGTCTAAGCGTGTTTAGGTTAGGTTAGGTTAGGTTAGGTTTAATTTTTCACATTAAATATTTGAATGGTACTCTCTCTATGGCAAAGTTGCTGTTTGTTTCTATGGACTCATTTGGTCCGTGTCTTGGGAGTTTCGGATAACCCTTTTTGATTTTTCGATATTTTGGTTTTCGAGATTTTTATTCTTTCGAGATTTTGATTTTCGATGTTTTTTGATCCGAGATTTTGACCCACTTCCCAAGGAAACATACGTTCTATATGCAGAAATTGGAAAACATCTAGACATATATGGCCATATAAGCTCGTTGCATGGTCATAAATGCCAAAATGTGGGCATGTTTGGACATATTTCTTTTTATGTCCATGGATAAGCATAGACTTTGTTCAACATCTCTGGCTTATATGGACCATTTACGTCTAATTTTTGGCTTAGCCTCGTCCACGTTTGGGCATTCAAAAGTTTGATATTGTCCATCAATGGATACTTAAGCTTTATATGACCATTCAGTGATTAAATTTGACCCATAATGACGAAATGTGATTAATCATTGGCTAAATAAGATCCATACACAGCCATTTACTTATGTCCCATACATGGTCTTATATAGCTTTTCCACTAAAAGTCTAAAAGGGTATCGACCCTCCTCTGTTGCTCTCGCAGCACCCTTGGGTCCCTTGATGGCACATCGGTTGATAAACACTGATCTAGAGCAGTATAATCACACAAGGTTTTCCAGTAGGCCAACACTGCACAAAACCTTTGAGTAACAAAGAGCAAGCTTATAAGAGTCCATTATATAGTTGTTACAGATCACCTCAACTCCATTTTCAAGCATCAAGGTCATTGAAACTTATATATCACCATGTTCATATATTTACTTTCCTTCTAAGAAATATGTTTTTTTGTTAAAGCCATCTCGGTCATAGAAGCAGATGAGTTTTCTTGCTTTTATATCGCACTTAAGTCATCTTTTAACGCTGGCACCACTAGCAACTACATATACTAGTTTTTTTCATCTTCTTTTGCCGCAACGCTTACTATGTGTAATTGTGTAGGCGGTTTACTTAAATAATTGAAGTGTTATTAGTGCAAACTAAAAGCAGTTCAGAAACATGTTTAACTTTGTTGAAAAACACGTCGTAGAAAACATGCTTTTAACTATTCGTATAGAGTATAAAAAAAAGAAACGCTAGTGGTGTTTTTAAAATAGTCACTACTTGACGCCAGAATAAGTTTTATACTTGGGAGGCAAAATATATTTATAATATGATTTTCACCAACTTCTATGTCCATATATATGGCGTTTATGTCCATTTATGGGAAAGCTATTGTTCAAGCATAAGTTCACATGGATATTATAGAAAGTGGACAAGTATGGTAATATGAATGTTTGATCATACATCATATGGGCATACTGTATGTACATTCGCATGGATAATAATTTTTTGGACAAAAATTCCATTATGTAGGGTTATATGACCATATATGTGCAATTTCTGATATGCATATTTAATGTACATTACTCACCTGTGCCATATATAATTTTTACATCCTGCAGTTTGGGGCAGCAACTTTTATTTATAAGGAAGATCTTTTGTGTTATTTGCAGTGGTCACGGATTGGATTTTATCCTAGTTGAAAATCGATTAGAGTAAATATTTATGCACCTCGTGATCCTCCATTCGCCCCCTTCCTCCATTGAGTCTATAATATCGAGCTTAAGATGATAAACATATTTTTACCCGTTTCGTATTTTATTCTTTCGAAAACTCAAGTGTTTACTCGAAAATAACGCCAAAATCCCTCTTCAATTGCAATACTTGTATTCGTAAACATGATGTTTAGCCATCGATTCCAACAATGGTAAATCCTTTTGAGCCCTTCCCAGAACCCCCCATTTTAGCCAGTATCTGATAATCTCATTCAAAGTAAACATATCTAAACGATGTTATTGGTTATCATCCTTCTTACATTTTTTTTTCTCTTCTTCTTATCGTTGCAGGTGAGCGGATTTTGTGTCTTCGCCAAAGTGCTTCACACTACATCTTTACCATCTCCCTAATTTCTCCACCACGTTCATCTCTCCGATTTGCCGTTCATGAATATTAATGCGCCGGACACTGCAGTAATCAGCTCGTGTTGTTTTTACCGAACCATGAAGGAGAATAGACATTCCCTAATCTAGTCCATCACACTTTTCCCAACCTAAGTTCTCCAGAGACAAATGGCGTCGAATCCGATCTCGATCTCCACCCGATGATGCCATGGCCTCGGCGACCGAAGCGCCCTCCAACGCCTCCGCGCTTAACCCGGCGGGTTTCTCCACCCTCGTGGATTGGATGACCACCATGGTGCCCACTGAGGACCCTGTTGCCTCTTCGCCGTTCAATTGCACGGGTATGGAGATGTTCGGCAACGCCTCCAACAACTCGCAAATGTGCTACCCGGAACCGGAAACGAACCTAATGTTCACGGTGATGATCGTGTTCTATGTCATGGTGTTTCTTGTGGGTATCACGGGTAACAGTCTAGTGATTTACGTGGTGTTACGCTACTCCAAGATGCAGACGGTGACGAACATGTACATCTTGAATCTGGCACTGGCAGACGAACTCTTCCTGATAGTCATCCCCTTTCTGATCGCCACCATTGTGATCAAAAAGTGGATGTTTGGTAGTATCATGTGCAAAGTGTACATGACGAACACGTCCATCACGCAGTTTACCAGCAGCATCCTATTGACGGTGATGAGTGCTGACCGCTACATCGCCGTCTGTCACCCCATCTCCTCACCGCGGTTCCGCACGCCCATCATCTCCAAGGTGGTGTGCTTGACGGCGTGGACAGCGTCGGCCCTTTTGATGTTACCAATCTTCATGTACGCCGACGTGCTGCCCAATCGGCTCAGCCAGAACTGTAACATCCTTTGGCCTGGAGGCCACACCAACGGTCAAGCCGCCTTCACCCTCTATTGCTTCTTCCTGGGCTTTGCCTTTCCGGTCGCCTTCATCTCCATCTTCTACACGCTGGTGGTGAAGAAGCTGAAGACGGTGGGACCACGCAATAAGTCCAAGGAGAAGAAAAAATCTCACCGCAAAGTCACCAAACTGGTCCTCACCGTGGTGGCAGTCTACGTTGCCTGCTGGCTGCCTTACTGGGTGGGCCAGGTGGCGCTCATCTTCACCACCTCCAACCAGAGCCACGATGGATCCGTGGTCATGGTCTTCCTGGCCGCTGGTATCCTCTCGTACTCCAACTCTGCCATCAATCCCATCCTGTACGCCTTCCTCAGCGAGAACTTCAAAAAGAGTTTCATCAAGGCTTGCATCTGTGCAGGAGGCAAGGAGGTCAATGCCCAACTGCACCTGGAGAACAGCGTGTTTCCACGAAAGACGAGGCCGGGCTCTGAGAAGACACGCACCAGGGAGCAGGAGAGTGACGATGATGGCAATGATAACGAGCAGTCCACCGCCATCACCATGACATCACGCTCCAACAACCTGGGGCTGAGTGGCGGGGGGGAGAGGGACCCCATGCTGAACAATTGCCGCAACGGGTACCACAAGAGCGGCGTTACCGAATCACTGAACATTGGTCACCAGCCCACGCAGGTGTGAAGACTTGTGTGTGGACCCTATGACAATGAGAGTGTTCGGGGCTCTTGAGTCTGGGTATCGTAAGATACGTTGCTGTTGCTTTTGTTGTTGTTGTTGATGCGGCAAACAGGTCCATTGCCTGACCCGAAACAATGGTGACTTACCGTCCCGGTTGTGACACAATATTTGCATACTGCGCAATGCCAGCAAAAAAGGAACTGGTTTGGAGAGGTAAAAAACATACACATAACATGATGTACAATATGTACAAAGTATCTCGGATTGGCCCTACAAAAAATGTCACCCTGTAACTTAATGATCCGGATTTCTTGATTTGCTACTGGGAAGATTGTTGAATTGATAACTGGCTTTTTATTCAATACATTAGTTATTTAGTATCTACATGGTGAGCCAATAAAAAGTAAGCCAACTTTATAAAAATCATAAAATGGTTATTTATTAATCGAATTTATTGAAAATTCGTACATGAGTACTAAAATAGGATACAAAAAAATTCCCTATTTCAATTTTCTCCGGAAACAGTTTCAAAAATTGCTTAGCACTGTAATTTTTCGTTTTATGCAAAAAAACTTATCGCGGTTCTTTCTTCTTCAGTGAACGCCATTTTGAAAGACAAATTCGAATGATTACGTCATTAAAAAAGAACGTGAACGAGAGAGATTAGAAAGTTCAATATTTGTACAAATTTTTATTAAATTTCATTAACAAATAACCTTTTTATGATTTTTATAAAGTTGGCTTACTTTTTATTGGCCCACCCTGTAGTTATCAAATCAATAATATAGACCTGATAATAAACTATTTATTTCATATATATAAGATCACTAAGGGTACGTCCAGATATGCAAACAAGTTGGGAGACATGTGTGGACGTACCTTAAGGGTTTTCCCTATTCTACTATTCTAAATATTACAAATATTTCCAAATTAAATCCAATTTTTTTTTAAATGTTCGTAACTAAAACGATTATTGGTCATTCAATTATTTAATATAATATTCGAATTAATATTTGGCCTCAGCTACCACACACCGATTTGTAAAACTATAAAACAAAGGAGCCCAAGTTGAAGTATAATGTTAGGGAACATATTCGAAAGATTTTGGAGGAACAGACTTTTATCATGTTATTTATCACATTATTGGTGATTATGTTATCATGCTAATGTGCGATGTCTATGTGAATGTGGTCCAACAAGAAGGTAAACTTCAATGGAGGAAATAAATATCAGTCGAATCAACTTTTTTGAAGGATATTTTCACATACATGTATTTTGAGATCATGTGTTCCAAAGATATACGAATGGAATGTCTAACTTAAAAAAAGAACAACTATGGTAATCGAGATTCAGACATGTATTCGATGCCACTTGATAGTGGAGATTGAGAAATTAACACAATTGAAACTTGTCCAATATGTACAGTAGAATTGGAAACATCGATTCGTGTTTGAATTGTATTTCTTTCTCTTGTCTGTTTTTCTAGGATATATTTACGGGATTTCTCTACACTGAACAAGTGTTCTATTATCATTCTCTAGGAAGTGCATTTAGTGTTAAATAGTTAACGAGAATTTGAATTAACATCGCGTATATATTCACTATATCTATATACTGTATAATGACCAAGGTGTATTTTATCAACATCAAAAAATGGCAGCATATATTTGTAAGGGTTGCCCCATTTGTACTAAATTGTGAGAATTCGATGTTTGAAATACTTATTAGCAAATGAATGCCAACAGTCATTTTCTTTCTTTTTTTTTTTTTTTTTTTTTTTTTTATTAAAAATGCTAATTTTGATCTGCAATTTTGCCTTGCTGTCACAGATATCAGAAGTCACAATCGCATGTCCTCTTAATTAAACCCTGCATCGAATTGCCTATGTTGAAATTGGAAACCTTCAATAGGAATTTATGAAAAGCTTCTGTGTCCATGAAGTCTAGAATTAGCGGAAAATTTCAAAACTCTTTGATGGACTCTCTGTTAGATATACATACAGCTATCCACATATTAACCATAGGCATTTTTGATAATGATATAACGTTTAACGTAAAAATGGTGGCTTTAACAGGTCTTTATGGCGATAAATTTGGACGTGTTTTGTAAATAAATATTTTGAGTTCAATATTTGATTTATAGAAAAAATACTGTTTTTATATATAGTACTGTTAGGCATACCAACACCCGTTTAATATGACTCCCACGGTAATATATTCTCATTCTTAATATTGATTATAGTATTTTATTTAAAAGAATTTCTTGGAAATATGTTGTTTTATTTTTCTGGTGCTTTTATTATAGGCGATGTTTGCAATTATGATAGGAGCTTCTGTGCCATTTTGGACCATGGCCATGATCTGGTATATGTATGGGTATTTAATGAGAATTTGGTCTTATTTTTATAACGTGGTTGTTAGATCGAGAAATTTGGAAAATTGTACAGTTTTTATGAATGCATAACGAGGGAAGTTTGTTCAATTGAACTAGTTAAGAACAGAATGGGCATATTATGTTTTTTCCTTTAATAATTGCACCAGTTGAAGCATCAAACCTTCTTTTTTACGAAAAAAAAAAAAAAAAAAAAAAAAAAATGTCGGTTCACTGGTATGTAATACCATGTAAACTAAAAACATATGTTTTACATGTTTTAATTACTGTAGATCAAACGCCCCCTATATATATATCTATAGTTTCATCATAGTAAATAGAGTGAATGTGGTATTTGCTTACACAAGGAAGATAGAAAAGGGCTTTGATGCTGATTGGGCAGATGATATTTTAATGCTTATATTCATCCTGAAGATAGACAAGGCTATGTGTATGGTTCCTATGGTGATTAACATTTCCATTTCCTTAAATGATGCAATTTAAAACTAGGGGAGTATACACTTAATGAGCTATTTTATCAGACAATTTAATCTCGTTTTTGACTAAGTTGCTTTCAATGGCTCAGATGTTTACATTGGACATCTGTGACATTTAGAGACTATGCTGTATGACATGAGGATGGAATGATATGGAGCAATGAATGGTATGAGATCCACGTCAAATTCCCCATGATTAGGTTACTTATAAAGTCTAAATTTTACTAAATATATAGCACTAATGGCTTAAAAAACTAATCTGACATATAGCTGGGTGTAACATGATTGGGGCACATAAGGTAACCTGCCCATTTTACATACTGTACTGGATAGATGAATTCCGTTTTCAGAATTAAGCCCTATTCACACACAACCGAATATCGTCAGCTACCGTATAAGTTAAGATCTGAGCATGCGCACTTTAGCTCTTTTTTAGGGCGAATATATAGGTCGAATGTCTAGTTGCTGACGTCATAAAGTCAGTCCTCTGTTCACTAGGTTGTGTGTGAATACGGCATTAATTCTTCTGTGACCAATGCAGACAATGCGCCCATTGGCGGTATTTCAAACGCATTTTACATTTCACTTAAAATTTCATGGTAGCCGCCAGCTTTGGCCAATTAATTTGCATTTCCAGCTGCTGGTAATGTCATTTTGAATACCCTTAGGTAACCACGGTTAAATATCGGTTAAAAGCGAGCTTTTCTAAATTGAAAATTGCATAGCTGAACTGGATTAGGACACCACTTGTTCACTCTACTTATTATGCTAATGCCATCACAAAAGCAACCGCGAACAACGTCCACACCAACTTTCATTGTTATTCAACTTTTTCTGTGTATATCTCGCAATAGTGTTACATTGATCTTTTGTCCTGTTAAGAGTTGATATTCATGCGTTCCTTCACTATCCCTTTTACCTATTGTGCAATTTAGTCAGTTTTACTTCGCAGTTTAATTAGCCAGAGCAGACTAGACATTTTTTCAAACCTTCCTCTATTCGTGTACCGTTATTTTTATTATTTTTTTCCAACAGGAAACGCATTGTATGTAGTTCGTTTCTAAGATGACCAAGAAATCCAATGAAAATGTTGCATGTATTTTCTTTGCTAATGCTTTCATCAGGTTTGTGTTGATTTGAGAGGCAGCATTGATTTCTGTAATGGTTGGTTTCGTGAGGTTATGTTGACTTGCTTAAGCTGTAACATTTGGGTACGTTTTCCTGGATTTTTTTGTAAAATATACACTACTTTTTGAACTATATAAACATACGATATATACAATATGGATTGTTATGCCTTATTTTGATTTCACCATTTTTCTGTCTGTCGAATACCTTATAGGATATCAAGACTGAAACTATTTTCGATAGATAGGATAGGATATAGTATGTACGTATCAGTATACATTTGCGTAAGTATCCTATCATCAGACGATTTAGTATTTTGAATTTCTTGATACTTTAATACTGCAATAATGTGCCTGTGAACCTTGCACTTTGAAATATGTCTTGGGGATAACTCCCCTCCCCCATCCTCTCGAATTTCACGAAATTTTGCAAATTTCAAAACAAATCGGCGAAATATAAAATGGGAATCGCACTTTTGTAAAGTGTGATTTTTCTTCTCCAGAAATGGAATTTTTTAGGATTAAAAGTGCGATTTTTCTAAGGTAAAAGTGCGATTTTTCTAAGGTAAAAGTGCGATTTTTCTAAGGTAAAAGTGCGATTTTTCTAAGGTGAAAATGGAATTTCTATTTCACCTGGGCCAATAATGGTCCGTGGATATAAGGCCAAAATAGTCTACCCCAAGATTCTGGACCCTTTCTCCCCCTTCCCCCCAAAAAAATATGATGGCATATACGGCCTTGGGTGACCGTCTGGAGTTTAAAGACAGTATATGTCGCCATGTATGTAAATTGTAAATGCTGTCTGTATTGAGTGTTTACATTAAATTCATGTTAACTATATTTTAATAATTAATTCAGTATTTTAAATTATGTTACAAGAATATTATTTTCAGACAACAATGTATTGTCCTCTTAACTATCCGCAGTATACACTGTCCGTTGTACTTTGTTCAATGTTAATCAGTTCTTTTATAGGCCTCTTGTATGCAGATAAATCCATGACATTTCTGAAGTACACGCAGAATACCATCTGTTGGTGCATCATGAAGATATTTAGTAAACATGACAACATTTAAAGTGGATGGATAAGCAACTATCATCAGTGAACACTAGAGGTAAATAACTATAAATCGTTAATAATCTACCATGAAAATCTAAAATATAGACCCCCTCCTTATACTCTATTTAATTCGTTGCTTGTAACATATATATTTTTTTTCAAATGTGTTGCTTTCGTTGTCTTCTATCTTAAATTGTAGATCCCTCATGGCAAGTATAACTGCTTGAGATTGTCATTATCCATCTAGGTCGTCCATCTTACGTGAAAAATGTTAAGGCGAGCTCTTAACATAAATTTCATACGAAAGAAGAAAAAACTTGATTCATAGGGAATAGGTTACATTTATTATACACATTATCCTTTTTTTTCCTTCAAAATGCTCCATTAGTTTCATTCTTCTGTGAAATTTATCAGAAAACTCCTTTGCAATTTATATAGCTTAATAAAAAAAAGATGGCATTTGTGCATATTCATTTCAATGAGCTGTTTTATATCGAATGTATATTTACGACAGGTAAATCGCTTTTCACTACTTAAGTTTTATCTCCACACGTTCAATTTTCAGCATTTTTTGTCCTAAATCGACATATTAAGTTTGTTTTTCAATTTATTCTTCTCTTGATTTATGTAGCATGGATATTTTCGCAATTTTCACGTTGCAACTTCTTCAAAAAACAATTTTATAAACGCATTGAAGTAAATCATTATATATAAACTTTCTCATTGATCGAAAGCTTTGTTTTCAAGCCTGAATTCATCGTATCTAGTATATAAAACAATTTTGCTGTCTTATATCCAAAGACAAGTATATTTATTTCAGTTATTATTTTTTATATCTGGGAATTTATTAAAGTAAAAACATTTTCCTACTAAAGCTGATGTAATTTGTAGGTTATGTTCCTAAAGTAGTTGTACTCATGGAATGGATTTCATATTATGTATAGCCTATACATATATATATTGGTTTTCAGCTATATATACGATATATATATATATATAAATATAGCTGAAAACCAATTTGGATAGAATTTATGCACATGCATGCTTGCTACTGATAAATTCCATACCTTGACTACAGATTTTATCTCATTTCCATGAAATTGTCTGAATTTTGGTAACATTAAAATCGTTTTTATACAGATCTTATAGTCTTTATATTTTTTTCCATTTCTGTACCAGTCTGAAAGTCTGCAAACCCAGATAAAAAAACGACCTTGGAATTTTTCATACAACAAAATATGTCTGCTCAATTTCAAATGCATTTTAGTCATCTTATGGATCGATTTGAGAGTTGGTTTGCGCCATAAAATTGTCGGATATTTTTTTGATAAAATATAACGTGACAATTTTTAAACATGCTTGTATACTATGTATGTATGTGTATATGGATTGTCTCACTTTGGCTACTGGTATCCTGTACTATTGATTTATTGAATGGAGCAGATGGAACAGCGTGAGTAGAAAAATAGCAATACCGACCAACAAATAAACTACAGATTCCACGTGTGAAAGACTTTATTTGTGGATCTACACAAGGACCATCCGATAGTACACAAAAAGATTATAATATACATTGCATATTATACTGCATCTGCGGTTTTTGTAGTAATATTTGCATGCATATGACAAAAATAGCGTTTTTCGAGCTTCGCATTTTCATTAATTGATTGTCACTTTAGAAGTTCTAAAATGTACATTTTAGATCTGTATGCTTGTTCTATGTACAACATTTTAAAAGGTGAATGACATTGTTGCTTTTGAGAATTTAAAATGTTAAATGAATAACAGCTTTTGAAATTAGGTTTTTTTCTTCGTTATTTTGCATCACATATTCTTTCAAAAAATTTAGTCATTCGGGCAATGAGATCATTCCTGAAGAAAGGAACCAATTAAAATTAACTTCGGTTACTGTCAAAGGTCAACCATTGAACCTTAATTCCAAACTTTGTAATATATAATTTGTTATAATAGGACCAACAAATGTGCAATCGGCCAATTATGGAACATGTGGAAATTGAACCTTATTCACTGTTGGAATTTTTTAAAGCAAATTAAACAAATGCAAATTGAGTGGTCAGCACTCACGTTTATCCTATCTGCTCGATATGGAGCCCTTTATTTTAAGAGTTTTTCAGTCCATGTCATGTGGTCGCAGTGGGCATTGTTTCGCCTCGTGGATTAGCTGATGTACAGGTAAGATAATTTAAATTTTATAAAGTTATAAACCGGATTTTTAAGGTGTTTGACATATTACAAACACTTTGAACATCTCTAAAGCAACTTGTCGGTATTCATCACGAAAATTGTTCATATGCATAATTCTGCTAGAGACTGTTGAAAACTTGTAAAAGTACATCTCAAGAATGATTAAAGCTCCATTGTTGATAAATGGTGGATCAATACTATATTAATCGTGCATTTGTAACAAATGTTTCCGTTGTTGTTATAAACACTTTATAGTAGGCAATAGAGGGAAAACGTTTTCTAAAAAAAATCGGTATTGTATTGAACTTGATACATTAGGTGATTTCTACTATAATTCCACATACTAATCCGTACCATGTCTTTATCCCATTCCACCTTAAAGTAGGGAATTAAGAACTTGTAATGCCAAACTTGTGCAAACAAATATTTCAAGTTTTTTTATTTCCAATCGGTGTACATTCATCTTAAATGTTCATCCACAAACATGTCCATACACTTTATGCTTCAGCAAACAGTCTTCCTTATGGCGTTACACTGCTATTGTAAGATAGATGGTGTCAGTACATATTATTCATTTCTTTTTTTACGTCCCATATGTCCATGGCACTTTATTCCTAACGGTTCATTCATAGTAAGAAACTTCATCCTGTTTACTTTTCCTTTTTTTTCTTCCAATTTCGAAGGTGATTGTGCGGTCTTTGGTATGCCGTAGTATGCATGTTCTTATACATATAACTTAAGCTCTCTATAGGATTCGATCTAAGTATCCATCAATAACTTTTTTTTTGCTGGCTGATCCTGGCAGTTGTCAAGTGATAGAAAATACAATAGGAACCTCTCTTTCGTCCAAGTTCCTTCACATGGAATCATGCATTCAGTCTTAACCCTCTTTTTTTTTTTTTTTTTTTTTTTTCTCTGGTTATATCCTCTCTGCAAATGGAGCGCCGTTGCATCAACAATGTAACCTATTACACTTGAACCCTTCATCTTTCTTGAAGATCTTCCAGAAAACCCTTCATCTTTCTTGAAGATCTTCCAGAAAAATTGTATATCTTAGCCTCGCTGCATGGCTTGTGGTGAGTGTCCAGGGACTTAAGCTTTGTATGTTGCTTACCAATCAGGGGCTAATCGATTTTATTTTATTTGATCTACATTGGGGAATCCTTGACTGCCTCGTATTGTTTCTTATTTTCAGTGTTACTCAATTCATTGGACTTCCACGAAATCCTTATTTTATGTTCATATATAATTCTTATCTGATTATATTTAGTCTACTTTTAGGTTTGGCTTTGTTTATGCGTTTCTGTGAATGACAGTTGCAGAAACATACCAACGTTAAAAATCAACAAACAACCAATTAATAGAAATTTTAGAAACTTACTTTCTTGAATCTACATTCTAATTTCAAATAGAAACGCTCCTTTTTGTGTGCCATGAAGTTGAAAAACACTGATATTGTAGTTTAACGAGAGGCTACTCGGGTAACTTCACTAAATATACAAATAGCTGACTGTACTACCATATATTATATATGTTTAACTGGATGGAATTTGTCATAATTGTGCTTATGAGGAATTTAATTAAGTTTGCCATGCAAGCACACGTTGTATACATAGTGAGGTGACTATCTATTGAGTGTCCCAATTGTTCGTGCCCTTTCACTTGAGAAGTGAAAGGAAGGACTGTAATCTGG
>JAQGBW010000859.1:0-32788 GCA_034698625.1 Julus scanicus | reverse complement strand
CTACTGTCATTGCCTTAATTCTATCTACATATTTGTTGTCAATAAGCCCATAATCCAGGGCGTAAGACACCCTTCCAGGGGGAATCTTGACATTGAAACTATATCCAAACCGATTGCCAGATGGCGCAACATACCGGCTGTCAGCTGATGCCCGTTGGCCATGGTATTTATCGAATTATATAAAGGCTTTTGGGGCATTATTTTTTCATCAGACTTTGATTAATTGTATTATATGCCAGAAGTGTTTGGACGAATGGCACAACTGTGTAAATTTCAGTCGTCTGCATGCTAACATTCCAAACATACGTGTGTATAATGCTGGAATGATCTGCTGATTTTACCAGTACGTACCACTTCGAATACTTTCGTGCAAGCTACTTCGTTATACTACGTTGAGATTTTTCATTAATTAAGAATAGAAAATGTCTAAGCCACCGGTCAAAGATAAAGACCTCACATTACCAGAGAAAATAAAGCAGTTGCTAAGGATAAATAAGGGCGCGGCACAAACACCAGCTGACGATTACAAAAACCGATGTGATGAATTTGTACTCACATCAGAAGTCTTGAAGGTAAGAGATGAAATATTTAATATTAGAGTAAAAAATAAACACGTGCTGCTTATAAAGTTGATCAATCCACGATATCTAACATATTTACCTTGAAGTTGTGACGTAACCAGAGAAAATTTTTAATAATTCATAACTATTACCTTGACGATTTTAATATTGTGTTCCTAGCAGGACTATTGCAATTCATTATTGCATCTTAATGCATTCCAGCTTAAGTAACTGCAATTGATGCTGCGTGCATGATCACAAAATTCGTAGAAAATTGTAGGAACACATTTGAGAAATTGTCAGGATAAAGCAGTGTTCTTCCAAGGTGTTGCACCAGTTTAGCAGTAAGCCCATTTAAAAAGTTCTGGTTATAAAACACTAGCTAAGGAATCTGATCATTCAAATAAATTTTGCAAGTCCAATGCTTCCTGGAAGGCCAGAGCAGCCTGCAGTTGACCATGCACACCCTAATATTTAATTTGTAAATGCTAGTCGACAAATTAAAATTAACAATTCGAATATTCTTTCATTAATTTATTTGTATGCTACTTAAACTATCTAGGAGATTGGACCAGAAACACCTATGGCCCAAAGGATAAAAATGCTAAAGCGACTGATGGAAGAAATAGAGGGGAAAATAATGGCTGATGTAAGATTGGTTTTCTGAATTTACAGATTTTATAAAATTGTTTATAAACTGTCCTATTATTCTCATATTGGTTATTTTCCAGTATTCCGTTGAAACCATATGGCTGAAAGTTAGGGATATGTTACATCCCCAACAACCACGAGCCTGTAGACAAGCAGCTTTTGGAATTTTAAAATTTATTGTTAATACCCAGGTAAATGTTTTTTTTTTAAATCTTCACTGCACTAGTGTTTACGAGCTATTTATGCACTGAAACCATAAATAATTTGTTTTCTTTGCAGTATGATAGTTTAAATTTGATGAGGGCTGAATTGTTTGAATTAATATGTTCACACGATGTGCCGGAGGATTTAATTGACAAGTAAGATGTAACCTAAGCATGAATTGAAATGTTTGAAGATATCGTGTGATTTTCATGCAGTATTTTTAATAACAAATTCTCTTTTAATTGTTCTATTAGAATTGACCTTTTGAAAGAACTTAGTAAAGGTGGCAGGGAAATCGAATATTTTGAAGATGAGATAGGTACATCTGCAAATTTTGATGAGTATTACTTAATACTGACATGATTTGATCAAACAATGACTGACTTTGAGATTTATCCTTTCAGGTCCATTTGTACTTCAGTGTACACCTGCAGCATTGTCGAGTACTTCAGCCCTGGACTTTCTTCAAATTTTAATTAGTCTTATTAAGTTTCATTCGACATATTTAGACGAAGAAGTTGTGAAAACTATCATTTGGTGCGTATAATGGTTATCTTCAAAATTATCGTTGCAATGTTCATAAAATAGTAAAGTTTGGGTTTCTTCGCCAAATGCAGGTTAACGTGCCATTATGTGTGTAACACAAATTCGAACGAAGGAGTCGAGGTACGTTAAAGAAAATTCTCTGAACATTCCCTCATGTGATTTTGTAATGAATGCACGTTACATCCAATTTCTGATTTTTCCAGTTGAGCATCCAAGTTCTTGAAGCAGTAATATGCTATAGTTGCCTGCCATCAGATAGCTTGGAATGCATTATTACCACATTGTGTCGAACTGTTAATGTGGAAAAATTTTGTCAGCCAACCTGGAAGGTAAATTCCTCGTTGATATTAGTGTTGGAAATTGCATAATTTTGCATACGATTCTCAAAGAACATATTTTTCAGTTGGTACGCAATTTACTTGGTACGCATTTAGGACATAGTGCCCTCTTCATAATGTGTAACTTGTTGCAAGAAAGGTAATAATCACTTAATAATGCCATCATGTGTACTATTTGAATTCAAGTGATTTAATAGTAATTGTAAGCCCAACTACTGCAAAAATGTGATAGATTCCTAACTTATGTTTTAGAGAAAACCATGACAACATTGCTTTATTACGTGGCGCTGTGTTTTTTATTGGTATGTGCTTGTGGGGCTCTCAAAAAGTTAGCTCTCTCAAATTTACTCATTCAGTAGTGCTGCCATATTTTCTTCAAGTGAGTATTGGAATATCTTTAACGACACTAAATGTACTTTAAAATTAGAATGGAATTTAATTGTACAAAATCCTGTGTAGGCTTTAGACCATGGCCATACAGTAGTAGCCTATGAAGTAAGCCTTTCGGTTCAGAGATTAGTGCGCAAATATGGAGAAGAACTGCAATCTGGACCGTGGGATTTAGTCATGGATGTAATAGAAGCACTTGTCGTGCATACTCAGGTGCTCAACTTAGTTTTTTTATAAACGATATTTGCTAAATACAGTCGAACCTGCCTATCTCGAATACTATGGGGTGGATTAAAATTTCGAGATAAACAGGTTTCAAAATAAACGGGTTGAAATGTCTATTGTATAGAATTTTTTCCATTATTGATTATGTATACATATTAAAAGAAAATACCTTTACGGACGACATTTTTTATTAATTTCAAGGAATACGTAATCACAGTTTCAAATTTTTTAGCATACCTTCAACTTTGAAAATACATACCGTATATGTACATAGTTGGACAAACAAAAATTTTTATGTGTGCCATCTATTGAAGGAATACATATTTTTGAAATTGAGGCTTGTTTGAAATTCGAGAAATAGAGGTTTTGAAAGAATGTATTTCGAGATATACATGGAAAATACACTGAATTTAGATTGTAAAGGTAGGGAATTCCAGAAATTTCGAGATATACAGGGTTTCGAGATAAACAGGTTCGAGATAGACTGGTTCGACTGTACAAAGTTATCACGTGTGCTAATTTTTGACCCCTGATGCACAGATTCATTCAACGACAACATCAGCCTTATTGGCTAGTAACGTCCATGACATCTTATCCACTACCGAGGAGTTGCACGAACAGAAAAAATATAACGGTTGCCAGACCAGGCTGTTTTCTGTCATCGAGAAATGTGCTTCTAGGCGACCGGTATGTTTTCTTTAACGGGTTTCATCACCCGCTTACTTGAATGGTTACAGCTGAACATTTATTTTTATTTTAAACAATAGGAGAGTTCGGTATTGCGTCTGGTCGATTTTCTTGCACGCTCCATCAATCCTCTCCAATCTAATTGGCTTGCAGCTCTCAAAAACCTGCTTGACACATATTACAAGTAGAAACTTTACTGTTTTCAGTTAAAATTAAGGTGTGATGAAATATAAAGCCCTTTAAATATTTTACAATTTACAATTTTTTTTTTTTTTTTTTTTTTTTTTTGCAGGCTTGAAAGCAAAACTGCTATCAGAATTAAAGCTTTAGAAGTATTGACTAATGCATTACACGAGAATCGGCAAATTTACGAGGTACGTTCTGAAAATGGTTTTGACACAATTCCCATCTCGGATAACACTGAATTCTTGCAACAGTTAAATTATGGCAGAAAGACGATAAAATGCTTGAATCATCAAAGCATTGTGATTTTTGAATATGCTTTTTTAAAGATATTTAATTCAAATTAAAATATCTACAAGCTTATGTGCCGTTTCTACTTTAAATTGCATTTCATGAAATGTTTTTAAAGATTTTTTTGAAATGCATTTTTCAGGAAGACATCGTAGAAAGAATTATTCTGCCCACCTTAAGCCATCTAGAGGCAGATCAAGATATTGATGTGCGCAATGCAGCAGTCTTGCTACTTATCGACGTGGCCCATGATTGTGGAAGCAAATCTTGTAATGAAGTTTTGGAAATATTGTCTAAGGTGGGCTTATTCCTCTATGGCAATTCATTTTTGCCACCAATTGTACATAGACATCATCATCATCATCATCATCGTGAAATGTCATTAAATCGTTAACTTGGCACCTTTGAAAAACGTTTCAGGTTATATTACACCCGTTTGATCAGTCACATTTTCCCGGCGGTAAAGTAGATGCACAAGAGACTGTTCATGTAGTCTCTGAAAGCGAACTCATGGATGTTAAAACTGCCATTGAAGGGCTGATAAATTTGTTTCAAGTATGTTTCAACCACTTTAAAGTTGCTTGTTACAGTAAATATTTAAGCCTGGTTATCATTAAAAAGCAGCTAAATTCTGTCATTCTCGTTTTCAGAAAAAAATTTACGTATTGCCATCATCTATCGCCATTACAATATTTGGAATACTCGTAAAGTATCTGCATTTGCAATACGAAAACGTCATTGTTTCCAAAGATGCGAGTGTTTTGAGAATTTCGGTAAGTACATTTATATCATTTATTGTACGATAATGCAATGGCAACATTGTTGTAACCTGGGTAATCATGGTTGATTTTATTTGCTTTTTTTGTGGGTATTGCTGGTAAAGCCCAGATTTGATGACCATTTGTACAAATCAGTACATGCGGGGTTTTTTCTCTCTAGATATTTGAATGCTTTTTAAAGTTGAGGGCAAACGATAGCCATCAACTGGGGATTGTTTCATCAACATCTGCACAAAAATTAGAGTTCAGCTCCTATTTACTTTGCATTCACAGGTTTGGAGTTTTTCCCCACTCGATAATTGTACATATTTGTGCGTTTTCACGAGCTTCGTAATTCTTTTCATAGCGACAAGCATCTTTTTGGAACTTCAAGTCCTCAATCATCATCTCCAACCCCATTTCCGAATCCATCTGCTTCCCCTACATACTTATCCCTGGAACCACTTTTTCAAATTGTTACTACAGCACTAAAGCAGGTGAATATGAACATATGAAATGGCTACTTGGTAACATTGGACATAGATTGATGTCCTTGTCTAATTTCATTAGGAAAAAGATTGGTGTGTCCTGAAGCACTTACTCATAGAGTTGCCAAAACTACTTCAAAACAAATCACTATTGTTGTCTGCTAACGGATCTGTGGGAGCACTTTCTGAAAGTGTGTGTGAACTGGTATGATTTCATTGCAGATATTTTTTTTATTTTTTTTTTTTCAAATATTACAACCGCTGTGAATTGATTTTTCCATATTCTCATTTGCTTGTTTTTCGTTTTTTCAAAGCTGGGAAATCGCAAACTAAAGCTGCCAGAAACCCTTCGTAATGCTCCAATTAACCTGTCAAGGTCCGAATTCCATTTACACGTGTATCCCATTCTAGTCGCATTGGTTTCGTACCACAAATACTTGGCTAGAGATATGAAAGTATGTGAAAATATATTTTTCTTAAGCACTTGGTTGTACACTTTTTGTTAATATTAACTGGGAATTGATCCTGTTCTTATAAATGATTTCAACTATATAACTTTTCAAGTGTGGGGTCGCATTAATTGGCACGAGTTTGTCTTTTAGACTTATTTGGTTGCCTGCTTACGACATGGTCTAAACTCGAAGTGCGCCAGAGCTTCCATCATTGCTTTTACACTTTGCATTTTGGAAATGAGCGATACCATGTATAAGCTTTTACCGGAAGTATTGCTTGGTCTGTCGAAGATTTCGGCAACAGTCACTATTGCTATTCCCATTCTGGAATTTTTGTCAAGTAAGTTCACGAGTTTGCGGTATTCACAGGTGCAACTTGTTTTTACGTGAAAGTTGATCGCTATTGCAATGGGTTATCATTTTTAGCTATGATCAGACTACCGAAGTTGTACGCTTCCTTTGTTCAAGATCAGTACATGATCATCTTTGCAATGGCTTTACCCTTCACAAATCCTTTTAAGTAAGTTTTAGCTAATATTTTACCTGTACGTTCAGCGGCTAAAATGTATTGGCTCGAAAGTTACAGCAAATTTGTGCTTGCAGATTCAACCATTACACGGTTTCTCTCGCTCATCACGTGATTGCGATGTGGTTTATTAAGTGTCGATTGATTTTCAGAAAAGATTTTGTGAGTTATATTATTACGGTAAGTTTACAGGTTAGTTGCATTTGCATACTAAATGTCAAGCGCCAAATACAGATAAGAGTTGGGAATGGTTCAGCATGTTGTCATTAACTGCAGCATTTTTTTTCCTTCCTTTATAACTTTTAAAGAATTGTATGGTTTATTATTTTTTCCAGGGATTGCGAAACAATGTTCTTGTTCCATTTGACGAAGGTGTTGCTTTACCTGATATGCGTTCATCCCATGGAGAAAACAAAGATCAAGAGCAGAGTACTAGCAGTGGAGCCAAAAGGTATCATTTTGAGCTGGAGCTGTTTATAGAATTTGTTGTGCCTTAACACAATTTGTTTATAAGTTTTTATATATTCAGACTTGATATTCACGAAACCCTGAACATTTTCCACAAGGAATTGACTGAAACCTGCATTGACCTGCTTACCCGCTACACCTTCACATCTTGTTCCATGTTACCAAAAAGGTTTGCATTTTTGAACTTATTTTTGCGATTGTTTTCTATTGTCTGGTTTAAATTTTCTGAAGAAAGACGGATTTTTGAAAATAGAAATGCAATTCTATATTTGAATCAATTGTGATTCTATTGGTTTTTTTTTTGGTTTTTTTTTGGTTAGCATGTTTGAATAATTCCTAAAATTAAATGAGAGAGTACAATTTGTGGTAATTTGTAGGAATCTGTTGGGCGAGTTTCTGTTTAAATCTGGCCAGAACCAGAGCTGGTTGATAGGCAACGCAGTCATCACAATTACCACGAGTGGTTGCAATACTAGAGCTTCCAAATTTGGCTTGTGTGAAAAGTGCTACACCTATTGTAGAACTGGACATCCAGGTGGTGAAGGTGAGCAGAGCAAATTTAACACATTAGAGCAATGAAATCACTCATTAGACTCATTAAAATATTGCCTAGCAAAAGGCTTTTAAATGAACAAACTTCTCGATTTAAATTCTTAGCTGATGCTCCTGTTGTGTCAACGCCTGAAAAATCCTCAGAAATGTATCAGACAAGAAGGCGGCACCATTCAGCGGCAGCTGTCCAAAGGAGTTTGAGCATAGATTCACAAGAATTTGCTCCGCGCTCAAAAGACGACATTCAGATTAAGTAAGATACTTAGTTATAATTTGTAATTCTTTCAAGTTGTATATGACACAATTGCCCAATTGCTCTTTTTCGCGATCAAGATCTAGCGGCGAAGACGGATCCTCCTTGATACTGCTATGCAGTTGTTGGTGCCGAGGGTGGGCCGAGGTTTTCATTCGGCGGCCCACGGGAAACACGTCCTGGGTCATGAAAATCCAAAATCGCTTATATCCATCTGGCTCCGATTTTCCGTTGTCAGAAATCGCACGCCTCTTATTATCCACTGGTCTCATGAACAGCGAGAAATGGGTTAAATCTGCCACTAAGTTTGGCCACGAACGAATCGATAGTGAAAGTTTGGAGGAAAGCGAATGTGACGCCCTCGTGCAGCAGCTCATGTCTTATTGTAAGGCTTATAGTGTAATGAAGGTGATCGGAATGTGCAAGCATGATGGCTTCATGTGACTGTTAACGTTGTTGTGTGCTTATTTCAGCATCCAACGAAGATAAAATGTCTGATGCAAGCGCAACTGATATTGGCAATGAGTCTTCAAATGAGATGCTGAAAGGTATATTTAATTATAAAAATTTAGATACGTTTTCTTTCATGATCATGTTTTGCTAAAATAAAATTGTGACATTTAATAAATGTAGGCATGGAGCTTGACGGATCAGGTGCTTCTGCAGATCCTTGCGAAGCCCGGGAGAGAATTTCCTTGAGGAAAACTAGCTCCAGTCCAGACATCAGGATGGATTTTGAATTTCAGGAGGAAGGAAAGACTGCGATCGCTTGTGGCGGCAGCAGCAACTCGAGTGCTGCTCGTGGTGCATCCATTGGTATTGTCATTTAGAATCACTTTTTTACAAGTATTTATATGGCGTGTTCATATTCACTTTCTCTACTCCTTTTTGTTAGGAACTGTAAAAGATGATAACATTCCCAAAAATCCTGTTGCTGTGTCAGCTGCTAAACCCTCAATGCCTGCAGAGTTTGGAAAACCTGAGAAGGGTTCATTGAAAATAGGATCTCAAGAGCAGTTAGGCATGCCGATTACCGTAGAGAAAGCAGTGGGATCAGAATTTGAAGGGCAGAGAATGAGGCGTGGAAGTGGAATGGACAAGAGACCACCGAGGCTGCCTGACATAGGAGAGAAGAGGGCTATTAGTCCTCTACAGAAAACGATATCTGCACCACTTAGTCCACTCCCACTAGTCCAAGGTAATGAGCAAAATTCTTGGACATTTTTCCAATACAGTGAACTCGCGGATTTGGGCAGCATGGTGAGCCCTGCGTTTTATTGGATTCCGCGGTTTAGCAAGGGTCTACTGAATTTCAAGTTTTAGTGAATGTTATTCAGTAAACGTATTGTTTTAATATGAACTAAGCAAAACTCTTTAATTTGACAAGAACACATGAAATTATTGTCATTTTTCAGCAGTGGGCCACCCTGATCTCATCCCTCTTAAGCGAGATCGTGGCCATACAATCTCAGTGATGAGTCCAGTGCGTCACAAGGGGCTACCTGGAGCAGGGCCCGCAGCTCAGGCGAAAGTTCAAGAAGGACAACAACATGGGATAAACCCTAGGTTGGTGACATTGGCGATATTGACTATTAGAGTCTCTAGTGTTCAATTTTTTTTTAACTACCTCTTAATAATAATATTTCTTTATTTCTAGCTTTGTATTTTTACAACTTTACTATAGCTTTCGAGTTGGGATTAGTGCCGATCGACCAATTTTACTTCCCAAGCTGGAGGTAATTAAATATAATTTTCGTATATTTAAGGACGTGTACTTTTTGATTACAGCCAAAATGTTAAACTTTAAAATTATGTTCATTGTAGTCAATCGACAGGGCGTTAAAGGTATTGGATCACATTCCACCATATGATACTCATAAAATCGGAGTGCTGTACGTTGGACCTGGACAGGTACAATGCTTTTGCTAACATAAATTTATGATGGCCCCAATTATACTGTACCGTTTCTGATCATTTATGATGATTGCTAGGCCGATAGCGAGGCAGCGATTTTGGGAAATCAGTATGGGTCTATTCGCTATGTCAATTTTCTTCATGGTTTGGGTCGTCTGGTGCAGCTTAGCGATGTGAACCCTCAAGAGTTGTATGTCGGAGGGCTTGACTTATCTGGCACAGATGGCAAATTTGCATATGTTTGGCAAGACGATGTGATGCAGGGTAAGTTAAATGGCAATTTTAATTTATTTACCCCAATCTGCCACGTATCTAATGCTATCTATTGTAATGCAGTTATATATCACGTGGCCACTTTGATGCCTAACAAAAAACACGATCCTTCCTGTAACGAGAAGAAACTGCATATTGGCAACGATTTTGTTTCCATCATCTACAATGACAGTGACCAGGATTATAATATTCATACAATAAAGGTATCATTCAGTTTTAAATCGATCAGTAGTGTTTTTCATACATTAGAACCCCTCGTATCCGTCCTAGTTTGGACCGAAAGTTGGTAGCTAGGTTAAGGAAGAGAACTTGTTATTCCCGAGATTATAAAAAAATAATGTCAATATCAATTAAATGTTCTTGGTGTGTTAATATTTATTAATTATTGATTGGCAATTGGCTAGAATTAAGATTAATGTTTGGATGAAAGGCCACATGACCTCAAAAATAAAATTAGGGCAGGCACGGACAGCAGCCTGTCCCGATGAGCTGTTACTCTTGGATTTAACAAAACCATTTGCAATAATTGTGACCCCTCACTTTTGTTGCACATTTTCACTACACTAGGATGAACCTGATACCCTGATACATGTATTGTTTTTATGTAATAGGGGCAATTTATGTATGCTTGTGTCATAATTCAGCCACTTGATCTAGAGAGCAATGTTGTCATTGTGAAAACTAAGCCAGGTATGACATATGAATTCTCCAATTTTTGTAACAGTGTGTTATAAACTAATGTGGCTGTGATTTTTAAATCAGATTTCAGCGAAATACTAAGTAACACTGACCCAAAGATTGTATCCGACCGTAATCTGGCTACCCTTGTGAGGCAGCTTGCGCTTCACGCTAACGTAAGTTTCTGCTGTGGATATCTACGTATTTCGATAATCCGTTTTCCCCACCGCTTAAATAAAACGTGGACTAACGTATTTCTCCAATTTCCAGTTGGCTTCCATGATTCTCCAAAGTCAGCAGAGGTCGCCAGCAGATCCGTATGCCTCCAACTGGCTGGAACGCTTGCGGGCGATTCGACGCCTGCGGGAAAAACGGCTCGCCGAGGAACCTCCGCCTTCGGATGATGATACTCCAGGGCAGGCAGGATGGTCGAGACACATGGACGATTTCACAAGTTTCGTGTAACAAAGTAAGAACAAGTAATTCAACTTTAAAACTTTTATTTCTCCTACATGGAAACGTATGTTAGTCATTTTTCACATAAAATGTACACATTTTGTTTGTACCTTACATTTTTTTTATAAATATATATATATATATTTCAGCATCATAGTTAATCAGCAAAACGGCTAATTTGTTTGTATTACTTTTGTACTTTAAGAGCTATTTACAAAAAGGGGTTTCACGTATTATAGAATGCATTATAATTTTTTTAAAGTCGTTATTTGGAATTTGGCATTAAAATCAGAACATATTTATGACGCAGTGTTTAACATTAAAATCGCATCAAAATTTATGCAGTTTAATTTGAAAGGCTAATGCATTGATGGCTTGACATTGATAAATTCTTGAATTTTGTGAATTTGCATCATGGAAGAGTTATTGTTTTGGAGTGTCGACATTGTATAATATGTGAGAACTACCCTAAAAACTACGTTTTATTATTACTAACTAGCAATGCATTCAGGCTGATCTGCAGTAATTTAGGCATGAATTTGAGCTTTTTGTAATTATTAACATTGTATAAACTTTATGCCTGCAATGATGCAAAATAAGAAAGTATCACTACTGACAGTGGATGATTCTTTATCTAACGTAGAAACGCTTTATTCTCTGTTGTTTGTAAAATCATTTTAACTTTAGTGTCCTAGTTTATTAAAAAATTCCACTAAAAAAAAAAATACAATTGAAGATTTAATATTCATTCCATTTCTCATTTTTTCAGAAAATAAATGTGAAAATACAGAATTAATTTTGATAAAGCGTTTCTTAAATGGAAAAAACGCCCACACAAGCTCAATTTACATAATAAATGTTGGTGCAAGGTTTATCACACTTTTAAGATCAATTTCCTTTTAACCAAATATTTTAATAATGACAATCTTTTGCAATTTTGTGAATGAATAATATAATTTAATATCCGATGTTTGTTCCAAAAAAAATGTCACTTTCGTTAAAGATTGTGAAATACTCTTTCAATTTCTGGGTTTTTGTCGCAAAAAAAAAAAAACAATTCTGTTGCAAAAATATAATACTGCAGCTACTTATGTTTTTAGTTTAATGTATGCAAGTCCACAGCCATCTTAACATTGTATATTTATATCGAATCGAAAGCTAATTAAAACATTTTTTTCTGGAAAAACAACCACAGGCACTGTCTAAACAAAAAAATATATATAGCTTTGATAAATTTTGTTGAATGTACAAGATATAAAATATAAATTAATGCTTAAGGAAAGGCAAACTTGGATAAGGCCTTTCAAAGGCTTCACTAAACAAGTCCCTGTACTGCATTAAGAAAATATGACAAACTCTGCAAACACAATAATCATTATCTATTAAATTTCTTTTTAAAATGGTTTGAAAGGAACCTTTAAAAAGTGTTATCAAAGGCAACATAACTTAAAAACAGTTTGAGGGTATTAGCTGGTGTTTTGTTTTTGTTGGTATTAACAAAAAAAACATTTGCCGGAATGGTTGATTTATTTCTGGTTTCATCACAATTGCACTGAAATATGCTTGTCCAGTGGTAATTTCTCCTCATTTCTGCTTAATTAGGCAGGTTCTGGCCTTTGCGAGTTCAGCACTGCTACTCGTAAAATCATTTAGTTATGCGAGCTTAGTTTTGCAATTTTCACTAGGAATCAATACTTTCTTAAACTTTGACTAGCGTCGAAAAATTCATTTTTTTGATTGCTTATTCCCTTCAAGGAAAACATTCTCTGTAGCAATAATCCTGCTTAGAAAAAATAACTACGTAGAATCTACAATGAGCACTTTATAGTAAATGTAACACCATTGTAAAATGGGAATGAGAATGCTCGTCAGCTTCAACAAAAACATATTTGCATAGAATATGTACATATAAAACAGAAGGCACGGAATTTTAATTTGAGATTTTGCACACAAAAAAAAATTAAAATCTGGGCTTCAGATAAGGTGCACGTTATTTACATAATGCACTTGTTCGAAGAAAAATTGCGTACCTTGTAGAAAAGTCGGCAATCATGCAACTTTTCTCGTTAAAAATGGAAATGAGCATAGTGAAAGTATGATGCAAATAGAGGCTCGACCCAAACACTGGGTCTGCAAATCCGAACCAGTTTCATCGGTGATTCGGACTGCTCACACGCTTGATTCTGGTATGACAACTCCCTGATGAGCCTTTCCATCTGTCTGTTCACCCTCGCTAAGGCCGTTATGTTCAGAGACAATGTTGCTGGACTGTTTGTGACTGCTGCTGCTGCGCCGGTGGGGCAGTCCGAGGTGCACCATGCTCGAATATTTGCGTGTTCCCCGTAAGAACGATCGCTCCTTAGAAATACTGCCTCTGGTAGAACGGTAGTCTGTAAATGAGGCGATTGGTTTTTAATAATGCTAGAAGTTTGTTGTTTTGAGATTATACAGTAATTACACCTAGATCTTACCTAAATCGCACAAGTTATCATGTGACTTGCTAACTTTAGGAGGTGAATACTGAAAATTGGGCATGTGATATGCCCAATGGTCCGAAGAGCCAGTACATGATGAGGAATCTGAGCTGCTGCAACCTAAATTTAAAATTGGGGTTAGCGGGTTGGATTTGTATTGCGTGAAAGAATAAAAAACTGGTAGTGGACTTATTGTTATTACCTGGGCTAAGTGACCGCCGCTGATAAAATAAAATGTAAGCCGATGGAGTCGTGATTTGTGATTCCTCCACTTTCTTCACGGTGGTATCGTCGAAATGATACCAAATTCCATCTGTAGGATTTCTGCAGTAAGCTGTAAAGAAAAATGTCCATGCTCGTTAAATTATCTGTATCTTTTACGTTTCTACGAGCAACTTTGATTTGTAAGAATCTGTTCATATCGAGTGTTGCCTACCTGTGTAATGGCCGCTCTGCATGCTACCATGGTGGTTACAGATTGCATAGAGATCGTAAGTGTTGTCACCGCGTTGGAGGTGGCGCTGGGTCGTTCTCCACGGGGACCAACCCAAACTTCCGTTTCCGTTGAAATGGTTCATGTGATTGCGATGCACTATATGGGGCGACATGTCCAAGTCTTGGAAAGGAAATTCCACCAGAGTTTCTAGTTTGGTCCTCTGCGAATTTGACTAAAACGGGCAACAGTAACAGTTAGGACTAATTTCTAATTTAACTCATGAAAGCACATAGTAAGAATTAGCAATTTTTGATATGGATTTTTGTTTTGGTAAACTTACTTGGCGAAACCTTTTCAAATGGATCACTAAAATGTCAGGAACAGACCACAAGCTTAGCTTCTTGACCCCCTGTTGCGGCCTATTGCAACTGGGACATCGCCACGTGTCTTCCAAACCCAACTAATATGATGAAAGACAGTGCAGAAAGATTATTACACATTGTTACATATAAATACACATTTGTTAATTTTGTATTATTTACTAGCTGGCTTACCCTTTCTTCCTGTGTGTACAAATTAAAACAGTCACTTAGTGTCGCTTTCATGAGTTTGTTTTGCTGGTTATGCATCTCCCTGACGGTTTGGTGATCCTCAACAGTTTCTTTTATTATTTGAAAAAATCTGCAAAAGTTTCAATTACGGAATTGTAACAGATGACATATTAAATTAATGTTACTATTATCGTCTTAAATCCATTGGTATGATTGCTAAACTTACAAATCTCGAATTTCTAGGTCCCATTCTACGCTGATTTTCAAGTGCATTGGACCTCGACCGTTGGCAACTGAACTCGCTAGAGCCTTGTCCACAGTCTCCATGTAAAGCGGATGTTCCACATCATCCGGTAAATAACACTTGCCTGGAATACCATCAACTACACGAAATCTCATGAAAGAATCCATGTCCTTTGGAGGAGAAAAAAGTTTAGTTATTACTCCATTTTAATATTATGCTGGAATTTCTGGGGAAAATAACCTTGACTAGGTCTTGCTTACCTTTTCAACGGCACCTGGTTTAAGAACGTTTGTCATTGCTTTTAAAACAATCTTTTGCATCTCCAAGTAGCTGGCCTCGCGATGGACTTGCACCGAGTAAGGCCCGCCAAATCTAAACAGCAATGACAAAAGAAAGCAAAATGTATTAATATTTTTTTGTCAAAAAAGTGTAAAAATAGCTATAAAGTTGTTCGTGAAATACTGTGTTTACCGTTTTGCCGGTGTCCCTACTCCTAACTTATTAAGCCACAGGAGGAGAACCTGTTCTCCCGATCTTTCGTCCGCATGCAAGGATGGGGGCACCTCGATCGCATAGATGACATCTGATTCCTGTATGGTGTTAATGTTCTCGGAGTCCCTGAACGTTCGTCCGAAGTTATCTTGATGAAGTTCGGTGAGAATGATTTGAGTTTCGGGAATGCCAGCATCCGCAGCTATCGCCGCCCGTAATTCTTGAATGGTAGCTTGAGTGTTCATACATAATCCTATTTTGACCTGAAAAAAAAAACAATAAATGATATGTTATCACTGATCTACCCGTACGTTTTATTGGCCTTCGAAAGTTTCATTGAAGACAACATTAAACCAAGGATTTTACCTGTTTGGGTTGTTGATTGAGGTAGACCACAGTTATGAATACAGGCCGAAACTGGCGTTGAGGAATGGGTGTAGAAATACACAGGAAAGGATCGAATGTCGTACTTTGCTTCTGACAACAAGGGCACGTGAGAGATGAGCGATACTGGGCTTGAAAGAGATCATGGACAAAACTGTTGTTGCACCGCAAGTGGTTAGCCAGAGCTTCAGCTGCCACAACTTCATCAGGTCTTCCAACGTTGCTCTAAAAACGTTTAAAAAAAACGTGTTGTTAATTTCACTGATAATAAACAGAGCAAAATTACAAAGTGAGATCTGGATGATATTGTATAATGTGCATACTATCCAGCGGCGTAACCTCTGGGTAGAAAAAGAAAACAATGCTGGGACTCCGCAAGGCCCCATGACCATATATTTTTTTAGTTTCGGTATAGGGTGTAAGATAAACAGCAGCGGTGTATTATCTGGTATTCGGCCCATCAGTATTTGTATTTGGGATATGTTATAATAGATATGAAGCGAGGATGGAGCACGGTACTGCCGATTTTTTGAGGCACTATCATGGCATTTGCCTGGAAACAACTGTGGAAAACCTCGAAAACCACAGTCATCGTAGGCGACCCAGGAACGGAACCCTGGTTTCCTGAATGAAAGCCCGATCGTATTACCACTACCCCACCTAGTATACATAGCTCGGTCTAGGGTCCCAAAGTAAATGTCGCTTCTGAGCTCAACATTTTTGGTTATGCTTTTAATTGCCATGGACGAACAGCTTGTTTGAACTACATATGTAGTAATGTTTAGTCAATATAATATACCTGTTAGCAAAACCTTTATTTTCTTATAAAGATAGTGTTATCAAGAATTAATTTGGGGGGTAAAATCCTTGAAAATAGGAGAAGTATTAGTAATAAGACATAACAATTTTCAATTTTTTTTATTTGCTCCTCCTAAGTAACTCCTAATAAGTAATCCATTTTTGTTTGTTTGCTTTAATCATTTTTACATTTATAAAATAAATTTAAACAGAATGTCATATGTGGCTTGGGGGAGTAAGGGTTTTAAACTTGTTGAGGCACCCTGTATATGATTTTTTGTAGTTCCTTTTATGAACACTAGAGAACGCCAGCCACACTGTTCATATAAAAGCCATTCTTGATTCCCTCTTTCCTCTATCGACGTTCAACACTCGAAAACTCATGTTTATCTTAATGCAGCTGTCAATCATTAGACAATAGCGATACCGATTCTTATTTTAAGACATAGTGGTAAGTGTGATAGTAATTTGAGTGCAAACTTTGAGTTGTAATTTGCAAAAAACGTAAAATTTCGATTGTTTTACTTGGTCATTCGGTTTAAATGCGGAGAACGCAAATGCCGCTAGGTGGCAGTCGAAACATGTGTATAGCGTTTTTTATTACATAAAGGGACGGTAATTAAAGTTTTATGCTTGTTGTATTTTTAATGTTTTCGTTGCGCCTTTTGTAAATAGCGCAGGTTAACCTAAAAAAATGAGTGCTGTGCACAGGGATTAAGAAAATGTCATTTTCATGTTGTTTTAATCATGATGCTGCAGTCTATGTTTAATGCGAACGACCAGCATGGCAATAACAGCTGTTTTGTTCGATGACTTGTATGGCTACGTTAGCCTTTAATAATGCAACACAACTGCGTATATAAGCTTAGTTCTACGAAATATACGATTCAGCAAGATTATTTCGCTAAAATCTGTAGGTAACCAGCAGACAACCAAACTCGGATAGAGAATTTTGAATTCAGTACGTGCGCCTCATTGATGTGTGAATGTAATCTCAAATAAAGTTGAATTACAGCAACTGAGTTGTAAATGCTTCAGTTTCTAATAATACATGATATTGTATCGGCATATAAATTGAAACAAGTCAGCCACAGTCCTGATATTTTTTCACAAGATAGAGGAAATTTCAAAGGCGAATTTACCATAGTTTCTAATACTCTAATTCTGATTAATTTTTGAAGAAAAATGCTTAACATTTTAACAAATGCATTGTTTTAGGTTTTAAATAACAATGGTGTGTGGTAATCCACAACGATTTAACGAAATGCCAAATGAGCATCCCAAGAATCAATTTTCTAGGAAAGAAGAGCTTTCAACCCACTGCCTGCTGTGAGGGTTAGCCAGGAATTCAAAAAGTAGGATTTTTCCTTCCTAATATGCGCTCACCTGTTGCGGGCATTCTAGTTTTTGCAATGAGGTTAGATACAATAGGTCTACCAACCGTTTCCAGCGTGAGCTGGTTATGGGCAGTTTAATGGAGAAAACGCTACCTCTAGCCATCCCTTACTTTCCTCCTACCTACATTTTTTATTCGTCGTATCTGTCTTTTGTTCACTTTAAATTTGGGGAGGTTTTTTCCCCCTATTACTTGCCTTCGAGGTTCAACGTGTAGGCTATATTTCAATGCAGTCACAGCAAGTGTGGAATATAAAAAATTGCCTTCTTATTGAGGTGTAGAGTAGAGGGGAGATGGAGTATTGAAGAACTGAAAGGGGTAGAGGAAATCCCCATTTGCTATACTACAGGTAATAAAAAGTCAAGGAAGAGGGTACCATAGGAGGGTAAGTTAACCTTGACATGAAGACAAAAATCAGGGGAAAGAGGGTCAGCCATTGTTTTGTTTCCTTTTTTATGAAAAAAAAAGGGGTGAATAGGAAGTGCCTTTGATGAGATAAGTAAGTCCGTTAAATTTATGATTTGTAAGGGGAATTACTTGAAAATCGGTCATGGTTTCTAAAATAATCTTCCTCACCCAATCATGATGCAAATGGTTGGTTTATTGTTTATGTGGTGTTTATACAACAATAATAATACAAGTGTCCTGCCCCAAAGGCATCGAAAGCCAGAGAGGGCCCAGATATTGATTTGGGGAAATGATGCAAATGATGTCAGTTGATTTCAAATATATTTCGTGCTTCTATATTTAAAAGTCTAATTAGATTCCACGGCCAGACCCTTGAAATTACATGCTCAATTAAAGTTACAAACTATTTTAGCAATTATCAAACTAAATACGGTAACGGATTTTTGCAAGGCATGTAAAAATAAATTGCGCACATGAAGGCATACGATGGGGTTTTATTCCAAAATGAAAGTAATTTAACCTTAAATAAATGGACTTCATTGGCAACATGGTGCACGTTTAATTAACGCCTTTAATTTGTTAATTATGATGTGATATTACTAGCTGGCACCTAGCAGTTGTATAAATTCTGGTTCCTAAATACCCAGCATTGACCCACAAGTGCACAGTTAAATTGACACATGACTACTGCAATTGCATATATTGCTGTGATAGTTAAAACGAGTTTGCAAAACACCGAAGCTTCAATGATTGGGCAATATATTTTCATCATTTTTGAAGAATTTTTTTTAATATAAGACGAGTCAGCTAGGTTTGTCCAAGGTTAGTATTTCAGACAGGCTCACCACTGGCATTTCCAGAGTGAACTATGCATATGCTATGGTATGCCTTTGTGTTTCCCAAAACTTTCCACTGATACCTCCCCTTATTGCCTCTTGCATAACACCCCTTCCATTGTGAGCATTCAGTACCTGCGGAAATGTCTACCCATAGCCCTCTTTTTTTAAAAAAAACCTTCATTACATTTCCCCCTACAAATGCAGGCCAGATTCGTGAAGCGTGTTAGGTTCAAGCAGTTGTGGCTATTTGCAGCTAGCCAACCAACTTGACTTATTGCTGTGGCAAAATATGCAAAAAAAAAATAAAATAAATAACCAGAAAATGTCACTGCTGATGAGAACTAAAAGTCTAGGCCACGAATAAGCAAGGTCAAAGAAGAAAGAATTTTTCAGACACAATGTGCACAAAATTAGTCTTTCAAGTCTTTTAATTCCTCAAAGAATAATCAGACAATAGAGGATAAGACATCAAAAGATCTTGCAAAAATCTGACGACAATGAAAATTCCTGGGTGGGTGGGGTAAAATAATAGTATAACAAGAGAAAAAAAAATGTCACAGAATTGGTGGATTTAAGAGCTGTTATAGGATTAGGAGATTTGCATAATATTAAAAGTAATGTAAGTAATCTGTTCTGCAGATGACATGCCATGTGTTCAGGCTACGTTTTTAAAAATTCTGGTAGCATATCTAATATTTGAAGCAAACTGAGTAAGTGTTTGCTGAACTGGAACGCGTTTAGTGTCTGTTTTGAAGGTGAGTAAGTTGAGCTTACTCACGTTTATTGCTATCATTCATTAGATCATGTGATTAAACGGAGCAAAACCTTGAAAATTATAGTAATTAAGGAAAGGTTAAAAGAGATTATAACCCTATCCTTTTCAATGGGTCAGTGCAAAGATATTCACAGCTGAATGATGGAGGTTTGAGTGGGGGTGAGAATTGTTTGGGGTGGCTTGATGGATCAACAAGGGGCTCCACTTGTCGTTTTTTCACTTTAAAATGGTATGTAGATTTTTAAAAATTAATATAAAAGTTTGAAAAAATGTTCTTTAGTATCCACATACAACCAGCAGGTGGCATCATATGATAATTTAGTAAATATTAATTTTTAAAAATCTACTAATTTAAAGCGAAAAAATGACACGATCAGCACCTTGCTGGTTTAATTATTAAGCTATTTTAAACAATTTTAAGTTTTATTTAATCTGTTTTTGTTTGACTGTGCATTAGTGTCTTTGCAAATTTGACCCATTGAAAGGGATAGAGTTGTAATCCAAATGAGCAAACTTTAGTGTCAATTGAAAATCTTATCGTTTGATTTTAACAATTTAAACATTTATATTCATATGATTTGAAGTCTAGTTTTAGATATTGCTTTGCTAGTGTTCCCTTCTTTGTTGTCATGAGTCAAGTAAGTATAAGGCTGTTATCATTTAGTGTAATCTGGAAGCACTTTTTAATGGATTTGAAATGCCGGATAAGCAAGAATGGCACGTATAAGGAAAAAACCGTCTATCAAACCTATGATTAGCATACATGTTTAGCTTGCATGCTAAAGACCTAGCCTGGGTGCACACGCTAGTCGATTTAATAACTCGACGTGGTTTTACAGGCCTACTTATAAAGCCATCAATCCGTATCTTTTCTGAATGTTCCTCGTAGAGTAATAAATTATTCCGTAGGCCTAGTGACTAGTCACTAGTGCGGTGCATGCCATTCTATTGATTACTCAGCTCCAGTATTAGTCATGCATGATTGTGAATCCAGAATCAATAGCAATTGCATATGGCCGGCCATTGCGTTATTGCATGATGTAGGCCAGAGCGTATAATTTAACGTCCTATTTTCCTATAACTTGCTGAATTTCTACCAGCTCTGTTAGCTGCGTTTGGTTTGCGAAATTCAACTAAAGCTGGTCTGCTCTACCTTTTGTCATTAGTAATTGAAGCGAGGAAGACCTTGGTTAAGGAGATTGGGGGAGGAATTGGGGGGTACCTGCCTGCAAAACTACATGTATAAAAGAAAAACATTGTGGGGCTGTCTGGCCTTGACATTTGTTTGGCCTTCCCCATAATTCAGAATTTTTTTTTATTGGCACGCAATATTTCTGTGTCCAATCCAGTGGCGCTATGTAGCATGGACATGCATCACAAAAGCACTTTAACAAGGACATACAAGTACATGACTTCCAGCCTTTTAAATATTTAATATTAAGGATGATTATGCGCGTAAACACAGCCTCGCTTGCATTTAAAGGGTTGAAAGTTTTCCTCAAAGCTATAAAAGCTTGTAAGAACCAGGTCACGTGAACATAATAAACAAAGGTAGGCCATATAATCACAGTAATCAGCACCCTCTGGTGCAGCGTGCAATTGCAGTTTTCAGAGAAACTAGCTTGTGGTTCAAGTTCTGCTAATCTCTTCATGATTTACCCTCAATTCAATTATAGTTCGAGTGCCAAGTTCCATCAGGACCTCGATCTTAGCCAATTTCATTTGCATTAAAGGTTGACTCAATTGCTTGAACTACATGAATGTGATGAAAGTTTGAAACTAGTACAATGCAAGTTGGCCATGGCACCATCTGCTAATGAAATTTAAAAAAAAAGAATATTCCTAGACATCGAATTTATGTAATCCTTTAATAATCATGTAACTATTTTTAGTAAGCACGTACATCAGAATGAATAGTCATGAAATCTGGATATATAAGTTTATGGTTGGGGAAAGTTCATTCTAATAATATATTTATTTATAACCGCGTTGAAGGTTACTTGCACTTTTGAGACCATATAGTCACTATATGCATGGTCTCAAAAGTGCAAGTAACCTATCAATACCTATCAATACACTATATTATAGTGTATTGATCAAGTGAGGTTTGGTATTTACAGCTGAAATACAGTATATCACATACTTGTGTTATTCAAACTAATACCGTGTTTCAAGTACCTATGTTTTCTACTAAAATTTCCATTTTGAACTAACCTCATCGATCTCATGTCCCAAAACATCGCCATATTAAATCTTGGTCCCAGTTTCACATAAGGATGCAACCTGGGCCATGAGTTCAATAAGGATTGTAAATATTGTAAATTTGATAGACTATAAAGCATAAAAACTTAGATATTTAAATATGGCATAAGGGCTTGTATGCGAATTATCTTTCAGTAAGTTTCTACTGTACAGCAATGTTCAGCAAGTATGAGGAAAATATTTGGCTTAATTTCCATAATTATAATGAACGTTTTTACAAGCCTGTGATGCTGATTACGTATTCTTCTAGTGAATTTTCTTGTATATCAATTAAGAACTAAGTAACCCTTATATCAATCAAATTGACCACCTATAGTGCAGTAATTAATTGGAAACTGGTATCCTTAGCATGACTGAAATGCCATAGTAATGATGTACTGTATAGGCATAATATCGCATTCCTATAACATTCCAGCCTAGCAAGGCTGTTTAGCCACCTTCGTGAAGGAACTTAAAGCCTTAGCGTAGCTGGAATGACATAATGCAAAGCCTTCGGAATGCCTACTTCATGGCACCTTTTGGTCTACTGACAGAGCAAGATATAGAAAATCTGGGCCATTTCTTTCAAAATACTAGACACTAAAAAAATCGGCAATGGGTTGCAAAACTATCTTTATTATTTAAATAAGAAAAAGTGAAAATAAGAGGTTGCGTGTAGGTGCATTAATATGCATTCTATAGATGTTATGGCATCATGTTTCCAAATCGCGAATTTGTGTTGCCACATAGTCTGAACAGACATTGTTGTCATAATACAACGAATTTGTATTTCATCTTGAAACCCGTATTGTATTATAAGTGTTGCAAGCTTATCACGCCATTATTTTACCAAATTGCATATCCGTATCAAAATAGGATACATCATCGGATGCACGACCTGTGTCAGGGTCATTTGCACACAATAACAGTGACGTGTTCAATTTATATTTGTATCTAAGCAAATTTAATCTCTAATAACAATCAAACACATTGTCAAGATTAGAGGTTTGTGCAAAAGCAGGCCTTCGATCTCATCAATGATGTTGCGTCTGTGGCACGCCAAATTTATCTACCTACAGGGTGCAAATTACTACAAAACTCGTTTATATAGCTCCAATTATATTCAAAATGCATTAAATTTCAAAGGAAAGTATGTTTCCATGAAAGTTACAATTTTCAGCCGTAGAACCAGTACTTATCGCAACCAGTTATTAAATTATATATTTTCAATTTCTTCACTTTGGAAAGGTTGTTTATTTATGACGTTATTGACTTGGAAGATCACTTTATAGTGTCTTAAATTTTGTAGACGAAATTTTGGCAGTAAGGTAGAGGAAATATACTGTAGTTGTGAGTGCCAGATTGACACTTAATTGTCCTATGTTTCTAAAGCGATTTGTGTTAAAAAGTAACCTAATTTGATTGTTTGAAATTTTATACAATTTTTTATATTAAAGGAGCTAACCCAATGTTTATTAACAAACTTTTCATTCTACATAAGTCAATGTTTTTATAATTCTTTATCAGTATTAAGAATCTTCATCATTGGTTAAGTTTGTTTTCTATGTATGGGAAAGTCCCCAAACGACATATCCCATGTTTTTTAGTCACTGTCTGTTATTTTCATGTTAAATTATAATTAGATTTTCTCATCATTAAATTTTATTTCATTGATTTACAGCTCCAATACAAGTCCAATACTGCATGGCATCTGCACCAAGATTATCTAGTACCAATAAGGTGAGAACTTGTCTGGTCACTTGTTTAAATCCTGCTTCTGAGAAAATTTGCATAAAAGCAAAAATCAAACGTTTGCACTTGGCTTAACATCCACTTTTTATCCCCATTTTGAATTCCATTTTTATTGCAAATTGTAAGTAGCCATTGTGCTGTTTTTTTGTCACTTCTGTGAGCAAACACTATGAGGTTGGCTTCAGTTGGTCGGTTTCTCAGTGGCAGTCAGCACATTTTATCACTATTACTACAGTAGACTGGTCACACGTTCTTTCAAGTGCTATTCATCACTTGTTTTTTATTATTTGACCACGGTTTTTGTGTCATCGCCTTATTTGCATTTTTTTTCATCAACTAACAGAGAGGTTACCATGCAAGTGCATAAACGCAGGAAATCACTATAGCTCTTGTGTTTGGCTAAAGCCATTCTTTGTTGCACAGTGCTTTTGTTGACTTCGTGGCATATTATTTGTATTTCAAATCCAAATATGAATCAAAAGATAAATAGATAAAAGTGACTGCGTAATCTGCCGTATCTTGACAGAAATCGTAGAAATTCTTTTGCAGTTGAACAAAATAAATATTTGAAAATATACCAGATACGTGTAATCCTGCAAACAGAATGATAAAGGTAGTTTTCCAAATTGTGCCATATATTTATGGTTAATATAATGGTTGAAACCTCGAATTTGATGTCATATACTGCGTTGTATAAATGGCACCATACTATATATGTGGTGTTCTTTTTCTTGTAAAATTTGTACCCCTGTACCCTATGCCATGTCCTGGTATAGGGGCATAGTGGGATAGTCTGTGCAACCAACTTTAATCTTTTATAGCAAAAAAACTAGTAGCTCTAAAACGATGACAAAATGTATACAGATCCTGAAGGCTTGAATATTACTGTGTTATTCTTTTAAAATGCTACCAGTTAAATATTTTTCCCAAAAAAAAATGAATTCTAAAAAGTGTACCCACTAGGCCCCGGTCTCCCCTACATCTATTAGAGATTTTGGATAAGTTGAATGGCACATGTATCTTGTGTCGTTGTACTAAGGTTTTATTTTAACTCTGGTAAATGCCAGAGACCGTATAGAGATACCTTACTTGTGTTTTGTTTCAGCAGTATACATATTCCTGGTGACAACACCTATAATGGTTGCTATCGGAGTTGGCCTTGACCAGATCTAGGTTCTAATCAATGGCACGCCGATATCAGCTGCTTCCTACCTGTATTTGAAATGAAAATGCAAGAGTCATTCTTCTGTTGACCAAAACTGAATATATTGCTGCTCTTGCATGTTTAGCTTCACCCATTCCAATTTTTTTTCTTGCGCCTTTTATACAGCATGTTTGGTTCGTGTGAACTCTGCAGGTGTTTTGTTTGCTTGGATCCATTCCAGATAGCCCTCCCTCCTGATTGGACCCCCTCGTGGCTTTCATCGGCATTTATCAGGGAGAACTAACATTGTTAGTCCTGGCATGCTCGTTGTATAGCGATGTAACCCAAAAGAAGCCTAAATATAGTGTTTTTGTAATACGTGGGAACACCACACCCATGATACTGTTTTGTTTGTTTTTCGGTATTTAACGTACCTGGCATTTGTATTTTGGTCACATATAATTATCGTTAGCTTGCTGGTTTGTTATTTAATGACACACGAAAGCGTCTGATTAATACCTATGGGCGTTAATGGCTTTGAAATGGCCTAATTGGCGGATTGGAGCCAGAATCTGATCTGTCAGGAGCACGTGGAAAGAGTGTTGTTGGGAGGATTCGATGATTTAGCCTCCAAAATCAATGTCAAAATTTGAACCGCACCCTGATTGTTTTCCCAGTTTAAAACTTATAAATCATAAATGTGTACTTGTACTGATAGTCTGTAGATATACATGCACTTAAGTGTGAGTACCATCCAGGTATAGCAGTTTATGCATGATGCATCCTTGGTACTTGACAGGGAAACAACACAACTGTGAAATTTCAGAGAACTGAGTCTGTTGACTTTTCAGCATTTGTCAGGTCAAATTGCTCTCATATGATCTAGACAAGACCATTGTTACTTCAAAGGAAGGCGTTCCCGTTTAATTGTAAATCCCATTTATCATCTGATTCTTATGGATTTTTCCATTATTAGCTTCCTTGTTTTTCATGCGAATTCATCATTGAACTTCCACAACATTCAGCATGTTCGCAGGATATAACCAATAATTACATGTGGACTTTTTACAACAACAAAAACGCCGAGGGGGGAGGTCCACAAAATGTACTTCAATAATCTCACCGAAACCTAAAAATGTTTACATGGATTGTGTAAGAACACACAAAAAAGCATTCTATACAGAGATTTTGTCCTGCATGCATGTTCAATAAAGAGAGACAAAACAGATAATTGCCCATATTGGTGAAATTCGATGACAATTGAACTTTGTTTGAGCTATAGTTTGTGCACTGAAGACCTGCATCATTTAAAGTTTTGTTTGCTTGCTTGTAATTAACCTAATTGCTAAATTTCCTTTGCAAAAAATACACACACTAGTTGAAATTTACGTGGACAACTAAAGCATACACTAGCTCTGCAATCACCTTGACATTAATACAGGATATATAACAACAGAACAAGAACCCTACTTATTGACAACAACATATATACATTGCTTTTTAGTTTCTTGATAATGGGTTAATTGCAGTCAACATCCAAAGGATGCTTGTAGCCTTGCAGGAGCTCTGGAGCTGCCAATTTCTGTTAAAGTTGGTTGAACACCAGTATTTGTTGAAATGTTCTGTAAGCAACATCATTGGTTTCAGCAGGAGGTAGTGCGTAGCAGCAGCTGGTGTTTTGCTCTCGTTTTTCTGAATGTGCTACATTCTGTTTCCTGCGTCTGGTCGAATGCGCCGGCGCAGACGTTGTACTGACAAATAATATCTTTGATGTTCAACTGCCAAGAATGTTAGTCATCTGACCTCTTTCAGCGATATTATAAAGATTAGCGTGCAATAGGCGTAATCGGTTTTCAAGCTTATAATCCCTAGATTAGAATGCGCCAGGTGTAATTTTGAATTTTGATTAAAGGAAAATGCTTTCACAAAATGAGGTTTTAAAATGGGTTTAACCTCGAAGCGGTATCTAAAATAATGTATGCACATTTTTTTTTTAATGGTAATCATTTCAATGCATATTGTGTTAATCTGCACAGACAACAACACCATAGATGGCGCTGGAGTACTGTCAATGGATAACAAAATTTGCATGTATGGAGTTCTCATGTCTAGTATTCATCCACAGATGGCGCTAAATATAACAGCACATATGTCAGCTATTGTTGTTTTTAGCAAACCACATGCATGTGAACAGCTGTGAGATACCATATGGAACAACCATGAGTGCATGGTGGCGCTGTCATAGCTAGGATGTAATATCTTGTTGGTATCATTAAAATAAAATGTCATGTGTTTTTTTTATATTCCATTCATATCATTATAATGGAAGACTGGCAGGTCTTGTATAAAAACGTGTAGCTAATATATTTATGCTTATCAGCATAAATGTAGGTGTGTCTGACGTGTGTAAACGTAATATCGACGTGGTTAACTAATGGTTATGACAAACGCTACATGGCAGAAAAAAAATTCCGGGATATATCGATTCGGAAATAAAAATATGGGCATAGGTTTGTGTGTTATGGTGCTGGATAATCAATAGAATTTCAGACTTCAATTATTCATTACCCCATTCTCGATTTCCTAATGCTGCATTGTGAATGAATTTCATTGTACAAACCTATAGTGAAATATTTTGTGGAATTTTCATTGTTGAACATGTGCCTATAACCAAACAGCTCTTGAGCCTGTTTGATATGGTGAGTCACAAGTATTTCCGAGTACATTCATGCATCTCGCCAATGGTATTCAAATTTCAAATACAGGGCTTCCGTGTTCATATTACAATATTTGTGCAATAATTCTTGGATTCTCATATGAGCTGGCCATAAATTTGGTCGTCAAAACTATGAACCTTATAAAGTTAGATCAGATTTTCATTGGCAGTTTCCAAAATAATGTTTAAAAACAATGTGCTGATTCAGGATGGATCAAGCTTCTTATATACTATGTTTAAATTGAAAAAGCACATTAAGACACCCTATTATGTAGTATGCAGAAAGAATAAAAGTTGCTATTCAAGACGTGAAAGCCATTGCTATTTTATAGCGAATGTCGAAAGCTTATGATTTGCAATTACCGGTGAGTTGTGATCCTGGCTTGACCTACATGTGCTTCTGGAAAACATTTTTTATTCGACTAATAAGCATTATCCAAAAATAGGCTTATTATAACTAGTTTATTCGGCATGGTTCAACTTTCTTAATAAGCAAGCAGAACTTATTAAATGTTTTCATGAGTGCAAATAAATTGTATGGTTAAATTAAGAAAATACCTTTAACGATACAAAAAGTCGTTAAAATAGTGTGGGATAAAGTACCCTTGGAGTTTTTACCTGGCCTCAAAAGATAAAACAAGGAATGTTGGAATTCCATTTCTTTACTATTTTTTCACACAAAATTCTCCATACTCATTAGCTAGTGCGATGCTATGTGATGCGTGTCATTCCCTAAAAATCCCATATCAATTAGAAAAGTTAGTTTGACAACTAGATTTTAGTTCTTCGGGGTATATTGTATACAGTTAGCAAGCACTTATCAATGTTTGTTTACTGCATCTATTGACTATAGTTATACATAATTCATGAAAAATATCGAAATCAATATTTCTTCAGGTCCCACCATATATATATATGTTACAGTCAATGTGTCAAACCAGTCATTTTGTAAAATGACTGGTTCATTGTACAGGCATTGTACAAAATGACTGGTCACATAATGACATCCGATTAATAATAACCTAACCTAACCCAACCAGGCAATAAGTCAAATAAATAATCAAGCTAAATTTTCAGTCATTTTGTAAAATAACTAGTTGACACATTGACTTTAGCATATACTCACATTGTGTTTTTATTGCAGCGCCCCCATTCCCGTCAGTGGTCTTGTCCATTCCAAATACAAGCCCTAATAAAAATAATTTTCAGGTGAATTTATGCAATAGGTCAAAACTGCATAGATTCTCCCTAGATGTCTAGATGTAGGCTATACATCAACTTTAGAAACAGAAAAAAAAAATAGGCTAGTCCTATAACCAAGTTTAATATTAGCCTGAAATTGGTGAAATATATTCGTATATTTGATTTGCTGGATATAATTCAAAAAAGTACCAAGAAAATTAGTTTTAGTTAGGGTTTACTCTTCATGGTGCCTCCCTCTGACGTGTATTGTAGCATGCAATATTGCATGCAGACACGCATGCCTAATTATTCAACTAGTCTCGAAGATTTAAAAGCGATTTGTTAGCATTTTTCGATAAGGTAGAGCAAGCGTCATTACACATGTCTTGCTTATTTTATTTTTTTTTTGGACGTTCTAAAGTGAAGTTACATTAAGTGTGATAGATGTCATAGTAATCAATCAAGTATAGTTACCCATAGAGCATTTAAAGTGACACATGATGGCAATACATTATACATCGAATGCTTTGTGTAGACATAATTATACACGCATCTGCACTGTGAGTCATAAAAAAGTAGAACCCAATAAAAAAAATCACAACTTCGTGAAAAATGCTTCGATTTAAATGAAACTTGACACTTACATAGAACAATAGTGTTGGAGCAAAAAAACTTGTTCCGGACATGCGACAAATGTCGGATTTTTTTCATTTTTTAACAAGACTCGCCGTGCTCGAGAAACAATTGAACCGCTTCAACGGGAAACGTCACAGTTCATCGAACCCAACCACTGGCCGCCAAACAGTCCGGACTTGAATCAAGTTGACTACAAACTTCGGGTTGTTCTCCACGAAAAGGTTTACAAATCGAAGATTATTAATTTCGAAAACTTGGTTTGAACTCTATCAGCGCAGTCATCAGCGTATAATCGATTCGTCAATCAAAGAATGATGCATTAGACTCTGGGCTTGTGTAAAATCCACCGGAGAACGTTTTGGGCACATTTATGATTCATTTTTGTTCCTAGGCTATTGTTCTTTCTAAGTGCAAATTTCATTTAAATCGATGCGATTTTTTTTATTGGGTTCTACATTTTTATGACTCACAGTGTATGTTTTATTCATTGAGATTAAAAAGTGCGTTTGGTTTGGAAACATCAGCACCTATTATAAATGAGAAAGTTTTTGAAGCCTTGCTTCCTTCATTAGATGATGATGTCATGGCTTATATGTAGCCCAAGAAGTTTGCATTTAAATATTTATATGAATAGCGTTGACATTACTTCGCAACATTTTATAATTAAAATATAAATAGAAGTTTCAAATGAAACTTCCGTGTTCACCGAGTCAGAACTCAATCTGCTACAATGCCATTTCGTGTTTTAATTTCGTAGGATGTTATGAAATATTTGGATGCATGCACGGGTTGTAAACGTGTGTATTCGCCATTAAACAAAAGTAGATATGTAAATCCAACCGAGTGGCCTCTCGCAGCATGGCAACGTATTAAATTTCGGTATGAAGTAATTGTCATAAAATCTACGGTCATGTGATATGAAATGCAACTGTGAATAATATACTACATATCATCAAGCAGAAAAAGTGGAACGCAAGAACCACCTGGATTATTTGAAACATTTTTGTTCTGCATTGAATACCTTTTAAGTATTTTTTGTAAATTTTGACCCAAGGCTCTCATCTATGTCAGGTATAAATTACTTTTAAAATACGCATTTGCAAAGTGGGAAATGATTTGCAAGTCATGTTTCAGCGTGGGCGAACATCGCATTGATCAAACAAAATGGGGTATTGTATAATAGTTGAATTCCTGAATACTAATAATGTACTCGAAACACTTCCACATATTGTGTTTTGTGGATTAGCACCAGCTTACTGCTCACATTGCACCGTTAAACATGTATTCATTTGATTTTTTAAAACCAACTTTTGTATAGAAAAATAAAGATGCTGTCACCCCTATGCAGCATTGATGAAATCAGTTTTTCTCGTGCAGACTGGTCACAAAATGGATTTCAGTTTAAGGTCCATTCAAAAAGGACGTCCCCGAATTTTCTTCAAAAATTTACCCTCCTTTCCCTGTCCACATGGTGTCCATTTTACCCCTTTTCCCCTCATAGACGTTCTTAATTTTTTATTAGTAGGGTGTCCAGAAAATTCGTTAGAACATTCAAAGTACCCTCCTATAAATTTGCAAGCACCCATCTCACTGCCAATTCCACGACATTTTTCCAGGTTTTTCTGATCAACGGAAATTTCCTGACCTCGAAGGGAAATTCCAGCATAAATTTGGTGTTTAACACAAAGTTTGGCATAAATCCCGACTTTACCGAGGTTTTAAAAATGCAAGTACATTTCTTCTGGTGTCCATTTCCCCTTTTCACCAACCTTTAAAACTTAATTAAATAGAAAATCCAAAAACTGAAAAATAGCATCATTAGCGGACGTCCATAAGGTCTTACCCCCATGTCCACATCGTGACTACATGCCAGCAGACCCTACCTCCTACCCCCGTCTTGAGGACGTCCTTTTTGAATGGACCCTTATAGCTGATAAGCAGATTTGGATAGAATGTATGCAAATGTGCACCAGCATAAATTCTATCCAAATATGTTTTCAACTAGGTTGAAATTTATTCCGTGACTACAGCTATTATGAAGTATAGAATAATGGCATCTCTGAATGCTGTCTTCGTAACTTTGAAGCAAAATTGTGCTAATGTAATTACCTTTAATTTGCGCACATGCAATCCTTTTAGCAGGTACCTATTGAAATTAGACTTAATTTCTCAACATGAATCGTCATTTTAAAACAACAGAATTTCACTGCCACGTCTATTACTTAATATAATTGGTGCGAGGGTGTGGTAAGGTGTATATATATATATATCTCTGGTGCATTATGACATATAGCTGGTGTTGGCTTATGATACGGTTGGCGGTTTACTGCTTGCGTTAAGTACCCTTAAATTTATGATGAAATTTACGTGAGCAACCCGTTGCACCAAATCACACTAATCGAAAGTTTAATGGTGCAAAGTTAAGCAGAGCGAATATATGACAGAGCTCGAACAAGGTAATTGTTGTTCATAGACCAATAGTTACTTTCATGTTTAGCATAGTTTTGTATTTCTTTAAAGCTGTTTTAGCCACCTATTTGAAGGTGTTATTTTAGGGATAAAACTCATACGTGTGATGTATAGCAAACATATGCTCGTTCACATGTTTTAATAATTTCATTGTGTGCAGAAGTTCGACGACTCGTTGCGTTTCGTGAGATCATAAAATAATCAAAACAAAAAATAATGGAATTTTTTTTATTGTGCTCCAACATGCATGGTGTGTGTAAAACTTTAGATTTATTATGGGTGGCTTTTGAGTTGCCATGCAGAAGTGTATTTACAATTTTCCTTCACGAAAACATTTTATACTTTTGCCATTAGAAGCTTCAATTAGTAAATGTCAAAACAAAGAAGCTCGAAACTAAAATAATGACGATGAGTCGGTTAGTGTTGTTGCAGATGCATTTTTGACATGGTCAATATTTGTTTTTGCGTTTGTTATAAACCAGAGATTGTCGAGGCCTGTTCAACTCCCGTTTAGCCTTATCCAGGTTAAGCGCCTCCTGGTGGTGTATGGATCTTTAGCGTGGTGTTTCCAAAATGGCCGCACCCTTGCAGATTACTCCGAAAGCATATCCATTGGAAAAAAGCAATTTTTGACATGGTCAATATTTGTGTTGCGTTTGCTATAAACCAGAGATAGTCGAGGCCTGCTCAACTCCTGTTTAGCGTTTTCCAGGTTAAGCGCCTCCTGGTGGTGTATGCATCTTTAGCGTGGTGTTTCCAACATGGCCGCACCCTTGCATGTTATGTACTCCAAAAGCATCCATTGGAAAAAAAAGCAATTTTTGGTATGGTTAATATTTGTGTTGCGTTTGCTATAAACCAGAGATAGTCAAGGCCTGTTGAACTCCTGTTTAGCGTTTTCCAGGTTAAGCGCCTCCTGGTGGTGTATGCATCTTTAGCGTGGTGTTTCCAACATGGC
>JAQGBW010000858.1:0-32822 GCA_034698625.1 Julus scanicus | reverse complement strand
TCACAAGATTCCTTGATCAATCCAAAACGAATCTCACAAGATTCCTTGATCAATCCAAAACGAATCTCACAAGATTCCTTGATCAATCCAAAACGAATCTCACAAGATTCCTTGATCAATCCAAAACGAATCTCACAAGATTCCTTGATCAATCCAAAACGAATCTCACAAGATTCCTTGATCAATCCAAAACGAGTCTCACAAGATTCCTTGATCAATCCAAAACGAATCTCACAAGATTCCTTGATCAATCCAAAACGAATCTCACAAGATTCATTGATCAACTCCACACAAATCTTTCCTGTAAAAATCGACTCCTTGTTCAAGCAGACTACTTCGTGATCATTCCACACAAAAAAACATGATTCATGATTCAATCAAACCCAAACAAATTCAGAATCGCCGAGAGAACTGTCAAAGATGACAAGAGTCTTTTAGAAGCCAAAATCTCTGATGTCGATACCTGGAGCATATTGTAATGGAGATAGTGACTAACTCAGATAACCGTAACAGAGAAGACCCCCTGGTAAATCCTCAACGCTTACAAAATCTCACTTCCTGGTCATTCCAACATCAAACCTTGATCCACGGCATGATCAAACCCAAACAAATCGTTCAGGATCCTCGACAGAACCGAAAACTCCAGTTTGACAATTTCAGAAGTCAGATTTCTGATGTATGGCTGATGTTGATTGAGCATCTTCTGATGGAGGCTGCGGCAAACTCCGATTAGCGTAACAGATGTTAACACAAGCTTCCTGCGATGAAAAATCGCCGATTATTCAAAAACAGAGCTTGGTGCAACCTCAGTTAAACCACTTGGCGAGTCCCAAAAAAACATATCACATCGTTCCGTCAACGTCAACCAACGAAAACCATGTCGTAATTTGTTGAGGTGTCGAGTTACCCGGATGAACCCATTAATTCCCTGGTTTCCCAGAAGCAGTTCTGGCACATGGCATTAGACTAATTTTATTAACATTTTTTTTTTTGGAAGTGTGTGTGCAGTATTTTGTTTTTGTCAAATTCTACGAAAACGATATCAACAAAACAAAAAAACCACGGTTAGTCGACCTTCCAAAATCTCTGGATGAATCCAGGAAATATGAAGAAATTGTTGGCAACATGCACTTCATACATGAAATCACAACTTTTCCACTAACTCGTTATGCTTCGGTCGTCGTTATCTATATACTAGTGTTAAGTGTGAAGGCTAATCGTCCAAACGGTCAATTAACGACAACACGCCATCAGGCGTTCATCTTAACGGTCTCTGGCGATTAACCAAACAAGGACCGTATATTTAATTAACAGAGACGATCGTTTTCACGATTAACTATCCTAACGACCGTTAATGAGCTTAATCGTGCAAAAGACCGTTACCTACGTTTAATCGTCCGTTACATCAACGCATCTTCCAACTGGTTAATCGTCCAAAATTAACGATCGTTCAACTAAACCTGGCTACTCTTCTGGCCGCCACAAATTTAATTGGCTCTATTTAATCGCCCCGTATAAACAGAGGGATGACTCCCAGGGGGCGCTACTCCCCCAGATTGCCATCTCATTTGCATAATAAAGCCCATTACGGGGTTGACTAATGTCCCCCTGTTTTTTGCGGACGTTACGCGGAATTACCGTCGTTCCACCGTATATCGCCGCTTCATTAGCAATTAGAGTTGATCGTTACGACAGCAGCGCCCCCTCCCAGCGAGCGTGCCCCATTAACGACCCCCTCCCCCTTTATGCGGGAATTCCCGGAATTCGCAACCTCGGTCATTCACGCAACGGCGCTGCAGTGTTATATGGGGGTTATTAATTTTAATCTTAATGCTCGTTATGCATTTCGGGAATCGTTTTTTGGGTGTTTTTTATATGTAATGGCCGAGCGTGTTTCATTCATTATTCACATAAATGGGACCCGATACACGATACGACCTCCTAACGACCATTATTTTAATGAAAACGACCCGTTCGGCCAATTGCCCGTTTTGGCGAGGCATATAACCTATAGAACCACCTCGAACCCCACCAGGGTTCATGGGTGTCTAACGAACACTCCGAGCCTTGGCAAACCGACGAAAGTATCCCTCCCCCTATGTCCGGATAATTGAGGTCGATGGATTCCACCATCATTCGTGACATCGTATAGTCAAATATTTATCTCGAACTCACGAGATTGTGACCAGATTAACGATTAATGTAAACGAGCCTTTAGCCCATTAGTTGGTAATTGGGCGTTTGCGAGTGTAAAAACTCCGGTACTTAGGGTATTACACCGGGGTTCATGGGTATCTAACGAAAGCCCTGAATCCCAGGAAGCCGACAACAGTGAAGGAATTTGTAAAAATGCGACCCCGTCCGAAATAACGAGATCCAGAGTTATTTCGGTATACGTGTGGCACGCAATCAGGGAACGGCTCCTTAAAAGACCACACAAAGCCAACGTGCATTAAAGGCCCATTACGTAGTCTCCATTCCTGTCATCATTTTGGCCTGGGTTTAACAGTTTTAGTACCATAGTCTTTAAAGGCTAGTTTTGAGCAAAAAACTACGAGTCTATCTATACTGCATCTTCTTTCTGTCTGGATGCCATACACTAGGCCACCGGTTTTCCGTGAAAATGCCCATTTTTTTTTTCTTTGAAGAGGTCCGTAGCACATGCTGGGCTTAACTGGCTACGGGTAAGATGTAGTAGGTACTCACTTCCCCACATCATCTCGGTTTATTTTCCGAGCAGTGCATGGTGTGGCCTCCATGCACTTCCCGGCGTGTCTACACTTCGCGGTTTTGCACGCTCTCCGCATTCCTCCTTCGGGTGATTAATCTCAAGTTCTTGCGGTTCCAGCCGTTTGTTTATGCAGGTGAGGACCATCATGAAGTGACGTCACCCGCCATATGGCACCCACGAGGTTATGCAAATTCCGGGTGTTGTGCCGAGCCTCTCAACCATAGCCCCAGACATCCTTGGCTTCACCGTAAGGGTCGAGGCGCCTCATTTCTCGACCATTACTGGGGTCGCTGAAGAGGTCGAAACTATTTTAGAACGTATAAAGGGCAGAATGTTTTCCTTTTACAAATAGTACATGTGTATAGAACACCTCCTTGCACAAGACAGAAGTATGTGTAAAAGCAGGCATCAGACTTCTATGAGTCTGTGATGACTGATAATCTCTACTAAAGCCTATAGAATCCATTCCACAACCATTGAAGTTCCGGTCAGGTCAAGACCTTCTCATTCGCCCGGGTTCTGCATAATTAATTCTCTAATCAGAAGGTGGCCTTGCCATATGGCCAAAACCTGTTAATCAGCCACAATCTGCCATAAGAATGAGGCTTATTAGGCAATCAGAAGCGTGCGATAATGGGCCAATCAGTGAGTGTTATCTCTTAACGGCACATAAATACATTCGCAGATTAAGGGGAAAAGTCCAGAGGCCAGGGCGCCAGGGGTTATCTAAGCAGCGGCAGATGGACCCGCTGTCTCTCTATCTCTCGTCGTTTCTCACGCCGAGGAAAACCTCGAGAACGAAGCCTGTCAAGGTGTGTCAGACTAGCATCAACAGATGACGCTGCCAGAAGGCCAGTGTGGTTTGCTAACACCGCCACATCCAGTTCGTGACATCGTGCACACCGAGGGACAGCCAATATTGTGCCTCAACAGACCCCCAAGATGGCTCCAGAAACGGTCATTAAAACGGTTAAATAAAGTTAACGGAGTTGTGTGAATCACCAAGAGGACGATCCCCCATGGCGTCTCAAGATTGACAGCAGGGTCATGCAAGGAATATCAAATGATATCAGGATTTTAAAAATGGCCGCTATAGACAGTCACTGAGATAATCTCAAGACAGTCTCTTAAGGTGGAATACAACCTTATCACTTTCAATGGGTGAAATTTTTAAACACACTCACAGCCAAACAAAAAGATATTTAATAAAAATAAAAATTGTTTAAAATAGCTTGATAAATCAGCAAGCGTATGATGATGTCATTTTTCACTTTGAAATGGTAGATTTTTTAAAATGAATAAACAAATTAGAAAATTGTCCGTTTAATAATTTGAATTCTCGTACTGCCACCTGCTGGCAGCAAGATTTGCATGCAAGCAAACTCCAAGATGGCTGCTAGGATGAAATGGGAGCTTTAAAAATTTGAAATTGTCGCCATACGGCATCCCAAGATAATAACAAAAGCAAATTATACCTATAACAGTCGACAGAATATAATGAGGAGCCCCAAGATGGCCGCCAGGACATAAATATGCAGAACATGCCACAATATGTCAGAATACAAAAAGGAGCCACAATATGTCAGAATACAAAAAGGAGCCACAAGATGGCCGTCAGAACATAAACAAGAGCTCCAAAATGGCCGTCAGAATGTAAAGTTTCAAGATGGCCGCCAGAATGAAAATAACAAATTGGAGATTCAAGATGGCCGCCAGGTCGAAAAATGCCACCGTGGAGCGGCGGCACCTCCCTCAAAGCGACACGGCAATGACATTTTAACGGCCGTAATAAGTAGCTGCAAACCGGTAGAGCAAACATGCGGCTGTTTGTTCAGCGTTTGGCGTCAATTCTGAATAAATTGATGAAGTCAAAAGCCTTGCATGCGCTGCTCACCGGTACTTAACGAAGCCGTGGAAAATTTAGCTGCCATTGTTCGAAGGGTCAGAGGTCAATGTGGTGGGAGGGGAAGTTTGCAATTCAGAAGCTGGGAAGATTTACACTGGGAATTGAAGATTTCCTGATATACTACAAAAATGGCGTTCAAGCAACGTATGGCTTTAGGAAGCTTGTAATAGACGGAAGGATGGATATTCTTCCTTCAAAGACATGCATCTATCTAAACAAAGGCAAACACGTGTGATGCATGCCTCAATAAAAGAAGACGCAAGCGTCATCTCTATATATACATGCATGGAGACCATAAAAAAAAGACAAACATCACCATGGTTTATTTTATATAAAATAAGGAGTCACTAATTTCCATCATCAAGTGGTTGGATGGAACATGGAGGACTAACCGACTACATCTAGCCAACAGAATTTTTCAAAAATTTCCATAACTTTTTCATGTCGCTTTAATGGCTTCTAATCTCGCCATCAAATAAAAGAGGCCATATTTTTGGGGATGGGATATTAAACACGCCACGAAATTTAGGAAATGAGGAATTTTACGACAATCGCAAATCTCGTGAGACAATGGGACCCCGGCAGGCGCGGGTATAAAACGAAATAAAAGCAGCACGGAGCATCCTCTCTGTGGGGTGCAATCCCGGACGAGAACACCGATTTTGGAACAGATAGAACGGTCAAAATTTGGAAAGGACGCATATAGGGTCAGCATTTCGGGCGCGGTGACCACCGCTGAGGTCGAAACATGACATTTTGGACAAAAATAGACCAGTCATAGGGGAAAAAATGAGAAGATTGAAAAAGTAATGGGATATATTAAATTTGAGAAAAACATTTTGAGAAAAAAAGAGGGCATTGTGAATAAAATATGACAGCACTAAAGAAAGACAGGAAAAGTATGTAAAAAGAATGAATCAAAGAAACAGGAAAGAAATCTGCAGGAAACAACAATCATCTTTATTAGGCTAAATTTGGTTCATTTTTCTATAAAACAAAAGAAAATGGAAAATATTTGAAACAAATTTCGGCCAATACTTGATAACAGGCGAAATTGTTTAATGAGAAGATATTGTAAATAAATAATGTAAAGTTGTTGAGCGTATTTTGTTTGACTTTGTTTGACTTTGAGGAAAAATTGAACACTTTTGAGCAGGTATATCTAAAACCTGGAAAATATAACAAAACATTACCTATATAGCAACTCGAAGTATAGAGAAATTGGGTTAAAATACAGAGCAATTGAGAACATACAATTATAACATCATGAAATGATGGCTCGTTCCAGAAGCCACATTGAGGCCAAAGGCGGAAATGACGTATATGGGCCGCCTTGGTGTTATCAAAAGTGTGCAAACACCAGAATGTGTTTTGTATCCGTCAGAGGAGAAAGTTCAAGTGCTGACAGATTGCTGCTCGGCTTAAAGCAGACCATTTATTTATTTAATGATTGGAAAACCAGCCGCATGCGCCAACACGGCGCACTTTTTTTATTTTTGCACTTAAGCCTAACCGCTGTTTTTCGTTATTTTTGGGGGTGCGAAACTGGACCAAGTGGGGCACCTGGGTGTCGAGGTTTTTATGTTTGAACAATTTGCTAAACATTATTGCTTATCAAACACAAAACCCGGGGGCTTTATACACAATTATTCCAATGTCTGCAAAGTATTTATATTACACCAAAAATGGCGCTGGGTTTCATTTTTGGAAAAGTAGCGCCATGTTGAGTTTAAAATGTTTAGTTAACTTTGTGGCTGAAAATCCTGAGACATCGTGACAGTACATATGTATAGCTTGAAACAAGTTAAACCAAATAGGAGCTTTTCCCTTGATATGTTTCTAAATTGCACATTGTCATGATGTGCTACTTTACCACCAACTCCTTCCAAACAGACCATATCATTTTTTTAAAAAATAAAGAATATGTATTCTGGTAGTGCATTCTCACAATATCCAGTACGCTGTTCATTGGTGCATGGACAGGCAAAGCTGATAAGCAATGTTGACACAAGCAAGAGCAAAAAAACCACACACATAGAGGATACTTCTCGCCCTCTTCACATGTCCTGGTTGCAGATAATCGCCAATTAACTGAAAAACTGTCCCTAGGAACCAATATCTACCAAGGATCTCCAAGGGCCTCGTTAAGCCTCGGTTAAACTTGAAGGTGCCTCAATTATGAGCTCAAAAAGGGTCCATAAAAGAGGTTAATTAAGGGGCAAGGCAAAGCTGTTCACACTAAAATCTCAAGAGGGATTTCCCCTCGGGTGGAAAAGGCCTGTCCCGTGACAGGTCTATTAGTTCTGAATGAAAACAACTGACGAGTTAACGACATTTCAAAAAAAGAACACTGCGTTTTTAAACGTATAGGTACGAACAAGTCTAGGAAAAGCTGCTGTCCATTTGGAAAAGGACTTAAAAGAGTGCTTTTGTCAAGAAATATCAGGTTAGGAAAACTGCAAACATTTAGTTGAAACCTTATATTTTCTTTTATAATTAAGTAATAGGGAGGAAAAGTAGTTTTTTTCAATAACCACTCCTTCAAACAAACAACTAAAAGCCTTGCAGCTCTACATGTACTTCCAAATGCACCTTTTGAAACACATAACAGAGCTTTTTTTTTAAAAAAAAAAGACATTTAAAATCTTAACTCAATACTTAAAAGATTCACAAAATAAAGTAATAAAAATTAAAAACTAATTAGGATTTTAAGTAGCCATGATGTTTATACTATAGTTGAATTAGTTGCTAGTGTGATTTCACGCCCAACTCCCACCCCAAAAACGGAAGAGGGTCAAAGGTCAGCTTGAAAATCAATGAACGAGCACCTCGCGTACTTTGGCACGACAATCTTGTCATGGCCGCCAAATTTATGGGCCTACTTAGGAAAAACACGGCAACAACATGCGTGGCACTGCATACAAATTAGATTGCAAACCCTCGAAAACAAACACGGCTTGTCCAGGAATGCCAAGGGTTGACCTCCGGGATCAACTCCCTCGCAATCAAATTCCCGTAAAACAATACAGGGTGCAGGCGTGCTCTATTAGGACGTCATTCACAACTACTCCATTATACAGCATCTGAAGTGAGGGGTGCCAAAAAACCCCAAGGGAGCTTTATCATGTCCTGAAGCAAAGCATAACAAGTGAAGGGTTGTTCAAATTGCAGCAGCACGTCTTCCAATAAATTTACAAGAAATTTCGAAATAATTTCAAATCTTGTTTCGCAGATATTCTCAAAATTGTAACTACAATGGATTGCACTTCCCCAATCTTGTGTTTCAACTGCAAAATGCTTCCAAAGTGTGTTTATAATCTTAAATTAGTTGAATTTATCCATTCATGTACTTTTAGTTCCACAGGATTCTCACAAGGTATTCACAAAGATTTTTAAATAATCTGATTGTAATCATATCCCCTTATCCCAAACCAATTTTACCACAATAGGTGTTTCAAATCCTCTCGAATCAACACCTCCCATTTCCCCAAAATTCCTATGAAAAACTGTTCCTTGCCAAACCCTTGCTTGTTGCTCTTTAAACGCCAAAAGACAAAAAATGACCACATTTGGTCAAATTTATGGGGACAAACTCAGGAATCCAACCAGCGTAGGCACCCCGCGGGGGATTTTCCCCTCGTTTCCGCGACACAAAAGGGCGTCCGTCCTCCCCCTACGGAAGCCTCTGGGGACCTCGCGAAAGCTGAAAACAGCAGAAAATCCCCTCTTCAGCACCGTTGAATCGGAAAATTTCAGCAGTTAATCTCTCGCTGAAAAGCGAGATTTGGGAACGTCCCCTCCCCTGTCACACCTTGCCCACCCGCTTCCATTGCTCGCCTGTCTTCCATCAATGGCCGGGGGGACGAGTGTTTTGCCTCTCCCGCACAAATGCACTGACCATTTGTCAGCTGTCCGGCAGCCCCTCTTTTGTCAGGGTCGACTTTTCGGACTTGGCAATCTTCACTATTGAGCTTATAACGAGGGGGTGACCTGACCTCCCCCACCCCCCGGTCTCTTCATTCACATCGGTTTGGCGACCCCCCATGCATCCACGCTGTCAACCCACGACCCTTATAACCAATGCTAGAATGCAGAGGGTAACATTCTTGGAAAAAAGGAAGAAAAAATAGCAGCTCGAATCACTATATCCTAACCGGTATAATGCTTCCAAAATCGAAATCTCTGGAGGACCCCATACACAATGTCAACTCCGTAATCCCATTCCCAACCACGATAGAATGTCAACAGTAAACTCCTTTGAAAAGACATGCATAATTGTTAAAACCATTAATCCTAACCGGTATAGAATCGTAAAGCCCTTATACATATACCACGACATAATGCCCTCTAAAGATCCAGCAAAATTAAGTCTTTGACAGGTACCAATACACACTGCCCATTCATAATCCCAACCACGATAACATGCCAAGATGGAAAAGGCTTTTGAGTCACCCTAACTGGAATAAAAGCATGTTCAAAGTTTTAAAAATATATTGATGCCTACCAGAATCCGATGCGGCGCTCCCTAACCCCACGACGATGGCCGCTAGGAGGAGCCACGCTAGCTCGCGATGGTCCATGCCCTTTAATCCTTCATTGGCTCGTCTAGCATGACGCGAACACCTGGAAATAAAAAAGTAACATTTTAAAATCTAACAAAGATTTTACACAACAGCAGATAAGCAAAATCACCTCAAGCTTCAACATTTCGCAATGGATGTTCCATGCAAACGAACATGATTCTAGTGCGAGAAGTGAAGCCATGGCTTGCATGATACGCGTATTTTTATCAGGCTAGTTTCCCTGAAAGTTTAAAAATCTTTCACTAATATATATTTGTGTTCGAAACATACGTTTCAAACAAATTTCCGAACCATTTCTCTGAAGAACAAACATACTAGTGCCTCAACTTAGAAATATTCCACAGAAAATACTCTTGCTTTCTTTGCAATCATATATGACTAAACACCAATGAAACATGAAACAGATTTTCAGAACACCGAAGTGATGAAATGTTATAAAATAGTCCACAAAAAAACTGTTCCATCCACATTGCGGTAAATCACACAGAAGCCCTTCAACCTTATATACAGTTATTTTTAGCAAACGCAACACATTATCAGCGAGTCACTATAACGCTTTATGTGTTCAGTTAACACGTTCTGGCTTATTTTAATTAACAGTAGCACGCAATCGTGGAATAACAGAAGCAACCGAGTCCAAAAAGCCCAACATGTTCAATTTGCACGCGTTTATAAAATCTCTGATAAACGCATACAGAACCATGGCACAAGTCGCAAGATTCGCAAAGTTGCGTGTTCATCCGCAGTCAGAAGCCAGTGTTTGCCCAACCCGGGTCATAAATTTCCGCGGAAAGCGAACACGCGAGCAAACATCTCGCCCCGCTCGTAAAGCATCCCGAGCTACCCAGAACAAAAGGTTTTGGTTCCCCCAGCCGGGTTTCAGGGCCCCCCTCAACCGCTAGTCGGGGTTCATAAACCAAGTTCGCCAAGCGCCATATCATTGTCACGTTCGCAGCGTGAATTTACGAGCACATAAAAATTTGTGACGAACACGAAACGGGTTCGCGGGACAGTTGGGCGTGAGAACAAACAAATTGGATCAATAAGTTGGTTGGTGGAACGTGTCCTAGATTTGCATGCGTCGCAGACGCCATTCCAGAACGCGTTTGGCGAGGAGGTGAAAATCTTAATTGCGATAAGATCGCAGGCTTTTTTTTTGCGAACGCGCAACATGTTCGGAGCAGTTCACCGCACGTGCCTGCTTGAAATAGGGAAAACAAAACTGATGGAGATAGCGAACACTGATCGTTTTCGCTTGACGTTAACTTCAATTTTGCCAACCGGAAACGTGACACGCTCACGTGACCTACTGTTGGAATACTTTACTGCAACTTGGATACAACTCCTATCATTCAAGCAAAAAAACAAACGACAGGACCGCAAATGTAACATAGGACTAACGTTCTAAGATAAGCTATCAGCCGTACCCACCGCATTAGCCGTCAGCCGTTACGCATCCGTTTCACCGCCGCTGCTGAACATTCCACCCTATAGTACAGAAAGCAATGATGTTGTCATATGCCCAAAACGTCTCGCTTATAGATCCCTCAAGTAGAATAATGGGTCTTTAAGCAAGAGGCTAATAGCTTCAGCCGGAAAAGCTTACCTCGGCGGATGTGAATGAACGCACGCGCACGGAAGAGATTTCCAGGTAATAAGTTCCGTTCGCATATTCACATCCGCTGAAGAATGGCGTGAAGAACCCAAAGTCACAGAATGGATTTCAACCAGTTGGAAACCGATTTAGATAAAAACTGGTGGAAATCGCTTTTCAACTAGTATATATTACTAGGTCACTGTTGCCACATTTCTAAAGTGTTCGGTCCTTGCAAGTGCATTTCAACCGATTCCGGTCAGCACAAGAATGAGGCATTGTTTGCACCACCAGTTGACAAAAACAAATTATCAAACCAGCTCTGAAGATTCGAATTCATCTGTTGGGAGTGCATACCATGAATTCCGTATCAGTCAACTACTGGAAAAGCACCTCATTCTAGCGATAGCTTGCTATCGATCTCCGGTAGCGATCTCAGGACCACTGCGGGAATCCTCGGAGGGCACGTCTTCCTCCTACGTAAGGTTCAAAGTTCATCATGGCTGCCACATCGCCCTTATCGGTCGCTGAGGTCTTCCTCGTTTCCGCTGAAACATTGATTGCGTATGCGTACCACAATCGAGATTTGCTCATCATCGAGATCAGCACCGAGAACGATCTCATGCTCAAACAGGGCGGTAAGCGGATCTCACAGCTGCGGTGGTCAGGGTTCACCGCAAAATCGGGTTCGCCCTCGCCGGCGATCCTCCCCCGACCCGATCGATCACTCGGCCCAGCGGGCAGCGCGACCCCTGACCCCGCCCCGATGACTGTTCACAATGAGCGTGGGCATCCCATACATGCATCCGCTTTCTTTTTCACGAAGGACACATTTGTCACAACACAAAACAACTACAAACACTGCATAGCATGACGCATAAAGAATGTAGTTAAAATTATTTCATCCGCATTGGTATATAAAACCGGGCTTAAATCTTCCAGTCATGGCTGGAAAGCCGAAGCAAAGACTGAAGAGAGTAAATCGCCATACCTTTTCAGCTTTGTATTATTGACATGGCAGTGGCTGGACAGCCTCAGCATGGCTGGAATGTCAAGCAATAAATATCTGCACTTATGGGGCTGGAATATCACAGAAATTCCATTATATTATGTTTATTTTTTTTTCAAATAGCTTCTAATATATAGGTTGCTTTAAGCCAATAGCGTTTGTGGAATGTCATATTCAATGTTATGTCATTCTAATCTTCTATAAGGCTCATTAGCCATCTGACCAGATCTTAAGACCAAAATTCGAAGGTACCATATAGCATTCTATTGAAACTCCAGCCAACTTTTATAAAAGGTATTCCATTTGTCATTCCAGCCAGTACTAAGACTTATGCATTCTTTTGATATTCCAGCCACGCAAATGCTGCAATGCACTTCGTGACAGCGGCTTATTTGGAATGAAAAAATGTATAAACGTGCATGGAAATGATATAAGAAATATATATATATGAAAGAAACGAATTATTGCTGTCTTTTCTTCATATATTTGAGGACCAACTGGTGAATTTATATCGTTTTCGAACCCGCTAAAAAACGCGTAAACAACGATCTTAGGTCGGGGGAATTTCATTTTTCACGTAAAAGTATTACGTATTCCAAGAGTCGCTTTCAAAGTTTTTGCATTATCGAGCTATGTATAGAAGAGCTTATATAGTTGAACGCTACATCCTTGTTTCCCAGCCTTCTTGCATTTGTCTCTCAAAATGTGAAATTTCAATAAGGGTGCTCTTCCAGAAACCCGCTTCGCCGGATTTGAATGCAAATCGTTGGAATTGTCGCGACCCCTTATCTCCCCCATCGCCCATCGTCGATACGGTAGACACATCGGCTATCAGTTCTAGCAACGCAGTTATTTGCGGGGCTTTATCACCTTCATTGTTATCAGAAAACGCAGATTATATAGGAGCACGAAAGCACACACACCGAAAAGCCAAGACTGCGTTCGCCTGGAGGACAAATCCGATGGCTTTTCAGCCCTAATCGGGTCGAAGTCTCCTGAAAATCATCACGCGGGGGTCAAGGGTCAAGACGCGGTTGCGATGCTTCTGCGTAAGAAATGAGGATTTGGGACGTCACAGACAAATATGAACAAAAATCCCATACGCACACACTCATTGTAAACAACAAGATGCCACTTCTAGATTCTGCAGAGATAAGATGTTCCCTAAACTTAAAACTAACACCAGTCTTAAATCAAGATCTGGGGCGAATTTTTTAAGCAGAAAGCAGGAATCTCCAAAAAATTCGGATATATTTAACAAAAACTTGACATAGTGCATGGTTTGAAGAGAATTGCTGAAAGATTCTTAAAACCGCACAGACAGTCTTATGATGCATATGTTATCGAGAATTCTGCAAAACTTTTGGCAACTAAACAAGATTTGATTCTTACAAAATCTTAAAACTCAAAGCAAGCAGTCTATCTACTTTCCTTGATACAATGTCAAGCAAAGGTCTGATCAAAACCAACCAAAATTACTGGTTCTCGTGTTTGGATTTATTTGGTTTTTTTGGAAAGTTCTTGAAAATCCAAATCCCGAAGTTTGGTTGGAAGCGTTCCTTCATGGGATTGGGGGCTTTCGTTCTCCCCACGGGCCATAAACCGCATTCGGCTCCAGAATCTTCTCCATAAACCGCTTCCCAAGCAGGAATCCCCAGTTGGTCCATGGTCCTCGTCGATTGCATTTTTTTTAAGACTCAGTTCGTTGGCATCCAATAAAAATTGATCTCGTGAAAGACTGAACCCCAAACTGCAAATTGTTTCTTCCCAACAACGCTATACCAAATTTAATTCCTTGGAACATGAAAAAGGCAATTATTTTACAAATACTTACGATCCAATAAAAAGAGAGATTGGTTGGCGACCGAGGAATTCGTGCATGGGGCGATTTGTATTGAACCGTCTGAGCAACTCAAAAATTTTATACCCTCGGGTCTTCGCCTTCACACTTTATTGCCATCTCCAAGCAATCCTTCCAAAAAAGTTCAAACTTTGTATGGATTTTCACGAGTATCTCGACAACTTCTACCGTCTTGATGCAAGTGTTGAGTTTTTCTGACATTTTATTTTAGTTTTTTTTATATCAATGCTGTCTATTACACAATCAATAAAAACAACTCATTCCATTCCATGACTATAACTTCCTGTGGTCACGTATAATAGATTTCATACTAGCTGAAAACACTAGTGAGCACATGCTCACATTCTCATTTACATTCTATCCAAATCTGTTTCCAGGATGAAATCTATTTCGTGACCACAGCTATAATTCTAGCTTAATTCAAAGTTGGATTTAGTGCAGCCATGCATTCAGTAGCTTCGTTTTATAATAATCTATATATTATACCTCCAATCTCTAACCATGCAGCTATATCTTATCGGGCACATGTCGTGATAGGCATATATCAATCATCCCCATTCTCAAACCGTGGACTTTTTCCAACGAAAATTCTGAATTTCTGACCATTCCTGTAGGAAATCAGACCTTTTACCCCTTTTGGATTCCCCACGCGTTGGCTCAGCCCACGAAGGTGCACAACGTGGTCATCAGAGTTCGTCCGTCAATTTAGCTTTCCAGCGAAATATTTGCGAAAGCGTTATCGAGAAATGCGATAACGCCTGTTTGCAGATTCATTGTAGAGACACGAGAAAAACATGGTTTTATTTTGATAACCCAAATAAAGCTGCAGCAAGCAAACAGGCGATATTAAGCGATAGGGTATAGGGGGTCCAATTAAGGCCAACCTGCTCTAATTAAAGCAATCAGAGCCTAAATTAGCTAGGAATCTTGCTGACCACAACGCTTTCAGGGAATCATCTCACGATTTTTCAAGAGTTTCGAGGGTTTGGGTCCACTTCACTGCAGACAGCCAGCCCATTGCACCAAAACTCTTTAATTAAATTATAACCTATAACGACTACACCGTTTCGAGAATTTTCAGAGTTAATGCAGTCTCTAATCATGGCCTATCCCAAAACTTTTTCATTCTTTGCCATGGTGTTTTTGGGATATTTGCATAATTCAATATTTCCCTTATTTTCTTTCAGTTGAAAACGTGGCTGTGGCCTTATTCAATACTGCAAACTTTGAATTCCCTATACCAACTTTCTTTTAGAGTTTTCCAATGGGCAAGTTTCAAAAATTTAGTCAATGTAGTTTTAATAAATTTTTCAAATTTTGCATGGCAAGACCATTTTTGCAATGACAAAACTTACACATATTTTAAAATTGCACGATTTTCCCGGTTTTGCTAATTTGAAAAACTATTAAAGATGTTCCTCATCGACCAATGCAAATTCCCTCATTACATATAATCCGAAATGTCGCCCCTGATAAATGATGTAACGTTCCAGAGGTGTTTTAAAGCTGCGTTGCATCATGAAGTCTGCGAACGCTTCGAGAATCGCGATATAGTCGCCCCCGCTTATTAATTGAAACGCGGGGTTAATTGGAAGCTCAAATGGCGTCCTAATTAGGGCGAAAGTGCGCTTGGCTTCCGAGTCGAGTGTTTGCTACGAAACGGGTACGATTGACAAAAGCTTTGAAACCGCAAAACGGAGCAATGGACTGCATGTGTTATCTCGAAAACTACTTAACATATATCGCTCGCATGAACGAGTCCTCCCTTGGCATCGTATAGCTCCATCAACAGCAAAAAAAACAGCTCAGCCTAACGATATTAGGGCATAAGTTCAGCAACGGCTGTGAAACGGCTAACGGCTGCAAATCGGCTCACACGCGGCGGGTGGACGGCTTACAATAACATTTCATAAAACGCTAGTTCTTAACAAGTCCCTGACACACAGCCACGTCGTTTTTTGCTAAATTTTGAAAATTGGGAGTTATTTGAAAACTATTTGAGATGGCGTATACAGTATAACCTCTCTACGAAATAGATTTAAGTTTGAACTCGCCTTTTCTGGTAATTTTAAAACTCGTGGTCGCCTTATTTTGAAATTTCGTTATTTGGGAAACTACGAGACAAAACCATGCCACGAAAAAGTGGTTACTTCGCAAGTTATCACCACTTAAATGGAAGGTATAAAACCCTTGAACCGGGGAGAATAACGTTTACTGGAAATAAAAGTTTCTTATCGTTGCTGACAACTTGAGCTCGCGTTATCTCGTAAACTACTTAAAACAAATGAACGGTGCACTGAACCATGCTGAAATCGCTCCCTTAACCTTTGACGCCGTTGGATCAATGGAGAAAACGCTTGAAAGTTATCGATTTATTTCTTCTAACTTAGTCAGTTTTGGATTCATCTCGTAAGCTGCTTGAGTTTCAATGGTTAACCCAAGCAAGCCAGCTTCATGTCTTGAAATGTGCGCAGCCCGAACGCCGTAAAAATTAAGTTATTTTCAAGAAGGACGAAAATAAAAAAAAAAGCAACAGAACAAAAGCACTGACAAAATGAATGGCCCAAAAACAAAATGAAGACAACGAAAGTGACAAAACATGCCAAAGGGGGGCTATTTTTGTAATTTGCTCGTTTTTATGCCGAAAGCAACCCTCTCTCCTCAAAAATTTGGGACATAAGAAAAATGTGTAAAAAAAACCACGCAATACGAAATTTCCACGCCTGCATGCGATGAGAACTACTTGAGATAAAATAGTTTAGGAAATAGACAATACAATAAATCATACGTTACATTTCGTCCAATGGAAATTTGTCTCGCTATTTTTGTTCAAAAACACCAAGCCATAACTGTAAAGTACATGTACTTTATATGAACAATCAGAGCATGATGGCAACATAAAATAAATTCTACAATGAAATTATTTGCTGTTTTTTTTATTTTCAAATTAGATGACCATTCCATTTGCATAAATCGGAAACGACTTGAGCTTGGCATTACTTCGACGAGACATAAATCAGCACGCTAAAACGTCATTAACGAGACCTTAACTAGTTAGGTAGCGCTTTATTACCAAGACCTTCACACGCAAACGATGCATTAACGGGACATCAACACTGGAATCATTCATTTGCTTTTTTTTCCCCGGAGTTTCCTTATCGTTAATTACCCTTTGACCACTCGTTTGTTTCAGTTTCCCGAACCGTGTTTTTAAAGGCGAGAAATTCTTAAATTAATCAAAGCGCTAATTGCTGTGAATGCCCCGAACGAACTTTTACTTTCACTGGTGGTGACCCTTGACATTCAGACCTATGCCAGAAAACCTATTAACCCTTCATTACCTTATTAGCATTTTCTGAATTCTGGGTGTTAATTAGATGTAACACCCGAGAGCCAGGCGATTAAACATGTTGAACACATGTTATTACTGGTACGAAGATATCCAACATGAACAATGTTCCTTTAAAAAAAAACTTTTTAAACTAGTTCCCATGACCATGACAGCATGTTGCTATGTCCGTGTTAACAAATATTTTAAACAAGTTTTCCACAAAAATGCACCATGGCACTAAGCCTAGTTACAAAATAATTCAAAGTCCAACACAGTTATTATGTGTGTGAACATGGCCACAATTTTAACATTATCACTGACATGTTGTCGTTTAATGACGATCATATCAGTGAATTTTAAGTTTTCTGGATTTGCATGCAAATTAAGTGACCATCGACAACACATAACATGTTGCCATACACAAAGTCGAGAATGTTCGATGGTAGACATGTCAAGAGGCTGATTCCAAATCAACGTGAAAGATACAAGTTAAAAAAACTGTACATGTCCCGTTTTCTGTAAAGGTAGCACACGTGCAGTTAAAGAGCTAACAAACACGTTGCCGTAGATTTAAATCTGCATACGCAGAACATTCAGAATCCCGTTTAGCCTTAATAAAATCGTGTATGTCTGACAACTTTTCTTTGAATAATTAACGTTTGGAAGACTTACGTAATCAGGGCATCGAACAAGAACCGTAATCCGCGAAATCCCGACTAAAAAAAAACCCCGACGTCCCGCACGAGGGTCGGCGGCAGCGGGACGTTGCTCGGGCGGCAGCGTTTCGTCCAACGCCGCGTTCGTCACGGCACGTGGAGGCTTTCGGAGCACGGGAAGATAGCGCTTTACCGCGCCACGAGAGAACGCGACAGGTACCGCGAGACAAATCCGGATTCCGCGAGAGAAAAATCCAAGGTTCACTGAGAGCCAACCAGGCTGCGACTGCCGCTCTCTAGTCGATTACCTGCCGACGATGCCTTGCCCGAGTACGGGGAGTGTGCGCAGCTGCGCACTCTGGTGGCTGGCACTCGAAATGGTACTCGTCGGACCCCCGAAGTGCGGCGATCCGGAGTGACAGGCGCGACGCCCTCGGCGTAAACGCGATTATTCGACCGGCACCTGGTTATGGCCAGTGAGGGGAGGACAGTGAGGGGTTTGCCGGGGGATGACCAACGATTATCTCGCTCCTGGAATAATGGCTTCCCCGAGGAAAACTTTTTTTTTTCGAATTGTCTGTGAATGAAACGTTTGAAATAAAATCCTCATTTTGAAAAAATAAATTGTTTCGATATAGGCTATAACAACTGCCTATGGGGATACATTAGAACCAGAAAAAAGTATATTTATCTAATGGAGAATGAGAATTTTTTTGCTAACATCTTCCAAAACCAAGTTTATAAAGTGACCATTTCTGGAAAATGAGTTCATTAGTTAACTTGAAATTCCAGACTGGAATGTTATGGAAGTGGCACAGGCATATTACTGAATCCTCGACATTTTAGTATCCTAAGGTGTCCATACAATAAGAAGTTTAAAATATTGAGGAAATTATATTTAAAAAAAAATAGCTATGCTTTTCTAATAATTTCTCATAGCTGTTACCAAAAATTTTCCACAAAACGACGATTAAATGAAAGCTGGTAAAAAAGAACTAAAGTGTGGTGACACATGTTCGTTGTTAAGTAAAATAAAAACATGAATTGTATTCCAAAATGTTACCCCAATTTCTATAAACTGCCCCATGTAGACAATACATCCCCATGCACTGCCATTGTCAGCAAAAATTCAAAATGGTGGCCAATTACCCCTCCCTCCCCTCAAATAGCAGCACGGGAAAAACAGGGAAATCCCCCGGGATCGGGGTGTCGCAGATGCAATCTGGCTCCAATTACATAATCACGCGGTTATTCGAGAATATGAGGTGGTATGAGGGGATGGGGTAAACAGACCTCCTTCATTTTTGATGAGTGTTATCGGGTCCTTGTGGCTCCCATTGTTGGACCCCATCTCCAGCTCACGAATCACAATTGAAATTGTGAATGGCGAGGAGCAAGCATACCAAAGCTTGGAGAGGAGGGGATGCCCCGCTAATGAAAGGGGCAGCCCCAAATCCGACACCTAAAGACGGGGAGGGGCACTGCACCCCCTCATCAAAGAACAATACGGGCGTTTGAGCAATCGTACCAACATCAATCACGTTGAATAAACACATCAGCACGAGTCTGGGTGACCTTGCCCCCACACCACCGGTACCACCACGGGGACTAACGAGGGGTACGCAGAGGGAGATGTTTCAGGAATTAAGGGGGGGGAGGGCGATGAATGTTGGCAGAGAAAATATTTAATATGACTGTCCATTGAGGGCCCTGACCTTTCTAACAGTATTTTCCCCATGTGTTCTCCAGCACGTTTTGAAATCTAATCAAAATTCCTCGGAAAACAATCTCATATCTCTGATGTATGCAAAATACCCTCTATTGACATTTCATAAACAGTTTGTTGATCCTCAACATTACGATAAATTCCAGAATTTAACAGAAGTTAAGTCATCCTAAGCCATGGGCATCTGTAGTTTTGCTGAGTTTTTAAACGCCTGGTGTCATACATTTTGTAAAACCCCATTTCCACAGCATTTTCCCAAAATTGACAACTAAGACCCACATATTCCCAATCATTAAATTTCCCCACCACCAAATATTCTTCAAGTATCTGAAAACTACCACAATTCAAAAGTGTCTCCTTAAAAATTTCCCACGATTTTTCTGAAAAGAAAACAACAACAGCAAATTTATCGAATTCTTAAACTTCTAAGAAAAAAAGCTGTGAAAGGTTGCCACAGCATTTTCCACAAAAAATTGACAACTAAGCCCCACATATACCCACTCTCCTTTAGTTTCCCCACTACGACACAATTCTCAAACATTTCAGAAATGCCTGAATTCAAACGTGTCGCCTTAAAATTCCCTCGAATTTTTCTGAAAAAAACCATTTCACTAATTGTTCAAATATGTTCTTAAACTTCTGTATGAAGACCGGCTTTAAAAGTTTCCCACTTTATGCAATAACCAATTTCTTATAACCTGGCTGCATTTATTTTTCTATTTGTCAATGTCTGGAAATTCACCACATTTCCACAGAATTTTTCTAGGATAAACAACTAGGCCCCACATATACCCAGTGTCTCCATTTGTTTCCTTCCCACTACAACACACTTTTCAAACATCTCAGAAATGCCTCAATTCAAAAACGTCTCTTAAAAATGTCATCGAGTTTTTCTGGAAAATAAACCAACAACAACACAGCAAATTTATCTAATTGTTCAAATATTCAACTTCTGTAAGCAGAAGAACTGTGGGGAAGGTTGTTGCCACCAGAGGAACCACTTGAGTTTGCGGCTGTCAATCGAGATCGGGAAAGGAACGTCAAGGCTGAGTTTGGTGTTGGAGTGGAATGAAACGTAAACATAACATTAGCGGAATGGCCGGGCAATGATGGGGAAAAGAAAACAAATCTTTGCCTTTTTCTCCCCCTACAAAAAAAAAACTGTAATAAGATGGCTGACTAGACCTTAAAGGACGTATAGTACATCGAAAATGATGAATCGAGATTGGATTTCTATCTCATAGCACTGGATCACGTTACGGCCTTTGACCATTGACCCATGGGCTTTGAGCTAACTTGAGACACATGTGCTTATCCATCAATACAACGAATGCACGTTGTGACTTTGCACATGTTCCATTCAGAACAACGATGAGAATGGATGGAAAGCCCAAAAGTCAAATTCAAAATTTGAGCTGGCTCCAAAAACCTGAATCACTGTATCAGTGTCTATTTGTAAAAAAAAAAAAAAAAAAAAAAAAATGTGCAGTCTTCCGGTTGCACAAAATCAATGGCACCCCAAAGATTCCACGTGGTGCAATAACGGATACATTACGAGCGCTGATATCACTAAGCCCGGAATCAGTGCGAAACCAGTTTGCAACGAAACCGGATTCCACACTAGCCCTAATCCCATCAGAGTTATCGATTAAACGATGGACAACGGGAGGAAAACCCCGGGTTCTCCGCAGGTGGATCACCAGAAGCGCCACCCCCGCTTCCAAATCGGTTGGAAAAACATTTTCCGGACGGGGTTCTGGAGAGCGCTGATAGGAGATGGAGGGTCCGGAATAAAGCCCTAGAAAAGCTGACCCCGTGGTAGTGCAACGGGTTCTGCACTAGGATGCCGTTTTAGAAAGTAAGCAAATCTGAAGAGATAACTGCTTCCAACCAATCTACAAGACATACATGTAATTCTTCAAAAGTACTCTACAATAATGGACTCTGGAGTTTGAAGCTTGAAAACTTCCACTCATTTCATGGTCGCTCGAGTTCCAATCCAGAGGTTGCTTACTGTAAACTAGACTTATGCACCATTTTTGAAAAGTAAGAACGGTTGAAAGTGGAGTTGCTTACTGCACACCAGGATAGAATACATGGACAAAGAAGGCCATTCTGGAAAGCAACACAACGTTCATGGTCAAACCCCTTAAATTGGACAATGTCAGAACTGTTTAATTGGTTGAACCATGCATCCGGCAGCCATGGTTGCTCCCGGGTGCCTCGTGATTTCGCCCTCACGAACGCATTTTTGGACTGACAGGGCGTACAAACACTTCTGGAAGACATGCAGAGAGGAGAAGGGGGGAAGGGATGAAGTGGCGGGGGGTCACGAAACGTGCATCCATCCGCGCTGTTACCTGCGTCGAAGACATGGGAGAATTTCGAAGGTGAGTTCAAGTGGAGCGCATGGAAACCAAGAGTGGCCATTGTTTGTGTGCGCTGGATGGAAGACGTTGGAAGCACAACAAGTTGAAAGCCAGAAAACGTGCAAAACAAACAAGTGAGGCGTGGGAGATGGCTGTCGCCCCCTGGGGGTGAGAGTTCCTCTGCCCCACAGAAGGACAAGGGGGCACGGGAACCCCCTCCCCGAGCAGCCAACTTTAGTCTATTAGTGTAGTGTATAGGTTTTGAAGAAAATAGATTTCTCCTCAACACTAAACTGTAAACATGGATTTTGGAATAATAACTACGATTATTTTCTTAATAAATCCGTTTTTAAGATGTTGAAGACATGTTAGGTAACTTTGATCCAGAGGCGTAAACCCAAAAAAAAACCAAATTTGTACTTCTTAATTTGGATATCAGCAAATGAAAAACTATACAGGGTATATTTCTGAATAAAGATTTTTACTGGAATTCCAGCTTATGAAATTACCAAATGAAGCAAGTTAAAGCGACCAATCGATTCTAATGAAGTGAAGCAAATCTGTCAAACAGTCAGAAAGTCAATAAAGCAAATTGGCTTCCAGCTAACATAAAGCAAACTTGCTATCAAAGCAGAATCCCCAACAAACAACCGCTTAAAGAAAGACTCAACTTTGTAGCTTGAAAAATCAAACCATTTCCCATGACCAGAATGAAGAAAATTCGAAAACAAAAAAAAAGGCGTCCACTGATGCACAACAAATCAGCAACCAAATATCTTCCTTTGAATCAATGAAAACAGACAAATGATTTGTCAATAAATATAACCTTATCATTCAATTGTCGCCCAACGAAAGTACGCAATTTAGTTGCAAACAACTTCTATTAACAGTTAGTAGCCAAACGAGTTTTTTTAGTGAAAAAGTATTAATAGGTTCTGGGAACACAGGATTAAAATGGAACCACACAAAAAGTTCTCTCTCCGCAAACAAAAAAAAATGGCGCCTACAAGTTGTCTCGCAACCATGCTATCGAATTGAAAGAACAATATTATGGCAAAACCGATATCTAAAATCCCTTGGCAGAAACATGGGGGTAGAAAACGGTATAGGGTCAGCCCAGCACGTGACTTGTCTCTGCTGAGTGAAGCCTTCGTCAGGAAACTGAACCCGGCAGGGTTAAGTAAGCAACCTGTCAACCGTGACAGCTGGTCCCAATCACAGGTTCAGCTTTTTTGAGAGATATCCTAACCATATACATAGATTCACTGGAGCTTTTTACAGTAATGGAGAGGGTCCGTTTTAAAGCCATGGGGCGCCACGCGTCTGAAAGGTGTACTTTCAGCGCCCTCTCTGTTTCAGAAACCAAAAAAAAAAAAAAAAAAAAATGTTTAAAACCGTCTATTTTTCAAAGATTATATGAATACAACAAAAAAGAAACTTATGCAATTCAAAAGAATTTTGGTCTTAAATCGGTTTTAAACTAATCTAAACTAACTTCTGAATTACTGTAAAATGTTGATACTTTGGAAAAAGAGTTGGAAAATTTGGTACAGTCATCGTTTTGTACTTCAGGTGAATTGGGAACTGCTCCAAAATACATTTTCTGCTAATCTGTATTTTCTTGTTAATTAACTTGCAAAGTTTTGGTAACTAACACCTTGTCCCAAAGTTATCCAATACGATGGGGTAACTTTGGAAAAGAGATTGATGTTAATATCCCTGCACCTGTAAAAATGGGCCAACATTCGGTTGAATATATTTATCCTAGTCAGTTTTGGATCGTAATTTGCTGTACACGTTTTCAAAATTCCATAAAACACCACAAACTGTCCCAAAGTATCCAAGATTTAAGGCAACGGATTTGGAGAATTCTAGCTTAATTAATAAGTTATAATTTTTTACAATATTTGTAGGAATAAATTTCCTGAGAATATTTTTTTTTCACCATAACGTCGATATACTAAATGTCCAATACTATAATAGTGCACGTGATCGTTGTGATGCTAAGAAAATTCAACCTCAGCCAACCAATAGAGTTCCAAGATTCGTTGCAGATGACAGCCAACGTTCCAAAATGCTTAATTGCGTGCGGTTTTCGCATCCATAAGCCCTTAATCCTTATTCCGTTTCCGCACCGTGGTTTTCTTGGGTCGCTTAAGTAGGAAATAGCGGAAAACAACAACCAGATTAAGCGGATTACCTATGCGGTTGTTGCTGCACAACATCTTCCTGTGACTATCCTCGGTCATGGTAACAGCTGAGGAATGACGTATCTGAAAATACAATGGTCATCATCATTTGTAGTATCTGAGTGATGGACAAAATGTTTAAGGTGCTGATCACCAGAATATATATACTTCTGGAACACAATCAACAATTAGGAAGTTTTGATGGAATTCAGAGAACTTTGAAGAGATTCAGAAAAAAACTAAATATAACGCTGTTGATGACTAGAAAAACATTTGTAGAATGCCAAGAAAGATTATCATCTAATACCAGAAAGTTTTTTAAAAACGACACAAAGTAGATTATTATATGGTTTTAATGCATTTTCTTTAAAAGCCATTCAGAGAAATATAAACATTGGATGACAAGGTGTAGATGAAATTCATTAGTAAAATATACTACAAATTGTCAGTATTTTGCTTGGAATAACGCCAATTCTAACGTGGGGAAATAGCATATCCTACTAGCGGATCCCTTGAAGGGGGGTTAGGATCTCTTTGGTCCCTCATTTGGTTTCCTAAGCTGAATGACGTCATATACATTGTCTTTCAAGATGGCCATCTGTTAGAGCAAACAGCGCCGTCTGGGCAAACAGCACGCGACGCTAAATTTACAAACAATTCGCGGGTACACAAGAAAACAACAACCCCGGTCGGTGACAAAACCAACATCGCAAACCCATTGTACAAATTAAACGGTTTCAATGAGCGTTTCACTGAAACTTGTTTGATCTAGAAAGTGAGGCAATGTCAGACACGCATCGATCGAATTTTAGACAAACTTTACAGCATCCTATTCAAAACGAGCTTGAATTGACCAGAAAGTTCCACGAAATTAAACAGAAATGAAATGTATGAAAAGTTTAAGCATCCATTTTCAACAAATTTAGTTTTTTTTGGAAAAGTTTCACAATGAGCTTCAGTTTTTCAGCATGGATACTCAATATGACTGAATGCGTTTTCAAGGGTAAAAGTGAAGCCATGTAGTAGATAAATGCAAAATTTCTATCACCACGGAGCTTCAACGTCAAGAATCTCATTACCAGATACTAAATATAGGTCTTAAAAGAGATTCGATGGTTCGGATCCAAATCTGAATCCTAAACGTATCATATTGATGAGATTGTTTTTGATGTGAATCAAGATTCAATTACGAATTTCAGACACGAAGTAATATTTAAATCTGCATGAATGTTAACACATTACTATAGTTTAATTTTGTAACTTGATTACGATTTAATTCTGGATTTGCATAAAAAATCACGAAAGTGTGACCACAATTCAAATCATATTCACGCTACTGAAGTAGGGGGAGACTTAAATTTACAACATATAATCAGAATGGATTTGGATGCGAATCTCGACTGTGGGATCGTGATTCCAGCTTTATGTGAACATAGCGAGGTGTTCTGGGGGAGCCAGGACATGTTCGTTGTTTTGCGAATACAATTTCACCCTGTAGTTTCCAAATTGAATCGGTAATCGGAATTGGAATCCCTACCTAGGCTCTAAATCTACCTAGGCGGGAAAAGCACACCTGGCTTGTTTCCCACTTGCCAACCGTGTTTATTTACCCGCTGTCAGTGCACGAGCAAAGCCAAACGAGATTCCAGCGCTCCCGAACCGAATCGATAAAGTCCAGGACCGATCTCCGTCCACACGCACTAAATTCACGCTCCAAAAATATCGTCGAATGCAACCCAGACGTCATCGGAGGGGGTTCAATGCGCGGATACAAATCGGAATCCGCGTATGAGAAAAAACGACTGCGGAATCCGGAACTGAATCTTACCATTGGCAACATCACAATCGAAGAGACTCTTGCAAGAATCATTCAAACAATCAGTTGGACTCATCTTGTTCTAACATAGCAAACCTTGCTGATAACGTGGTTCCAAATTCGTGCAAGAAATTCTGCAGGAGTCTTTAGGTCTCCTGTCTTCAGTTTGAACTAAGAATTCATGCCATCCTGAAACAAAGAATTTCCAGTAGTTAAAATAGTTCAACTAATTGCTAGAAAACTTTGGAGGAAACTTGTCTTAGCTTAGAATTTTTAGAAACTTGTTTTAGCTTAGAATTTCCTAGAGAGTGTTGTTCTTAATTAAATAAATAAATAAATAAATTTAGAAACTTGTTTTAGCTTAGAATTATTTTATAAACTTCTCTTAGCTTATAATTCTTTTTGAAACTTGTCTTAGCTTAGAATTCTTTTAGAAACTTGTCTTAGCTTAGAATTCTTTTAGAAACTTGTCATTGCTTAGAATTCTTTAAGAAACTTGTCTCAGCTTAGAATTGTTTTAGAAACTTGTCTTAGCTTAGAATTCTTTTAGAAACTTGTCTCAGCTTAGAATTGTTTTAGAAACTTGTCTTAGCTTAGAATTCTTTTAGAAACTTGTCATTGCTTAGAATTCTTTTAGAAACTTCTCTTAGCTTAGAATTCTTTTAGAAACTTGTCTTAGCTTAGAATTATTTTTGAAACTTGTCTTAGCTTAGAATTCTTTTAGAAACTTGTTTTAGCTTAGAATTAATTTAGAAACTTGTCTTAGCTTAGAATTCTTTTTGAAACTTGTCTTAGCTTAGAATTCTTTTAGAAACTTGTTTTAGCTTAGAATTAATTTAGAAACTTGTCTTAGTTTAGAAGCCTTTTAGAAACTTCTCATAGCTTAGAATTCTTTTAGAAACTTGTCTTAGCTTAGAATTCTTTTAAAAACTTATAATAGCCTAGAATTCTTTTAGAAACTTGTCTTAGCTTAGAATTCTTTTAAAAACTTATCATAGCTTAGAATTCTTTTAGAAACTTGTCTTAGCTTTCTTTTAGATACTTGACTTAGCTTAGAATTCTTTTAGAAACTTGTCTTAGCTTAGAATTCTTTTAGAAACTTGTCTTAACATAGAATTCTTTTAGAAACCTAGCATAGAATCCTTTTAGAAATTTGTCTTAGCTTAGAATTCCTTTTGAAACTTGTCTTAACATAGAATTCTTTTAGAAACTTGTCTTAGCTTAGAATTCTTTAACTCATGCTCTTTACGTTCTAAAAGTTTTTTGGAGCCCTTTAAAACATGGGGGTTCCAGACGTCCCAAGGATTCTTTTGAATAGATCCACCCATTATCAAAAATCCCAGAAAGAACCTACATGTATTTCCTCTCAACTTTATGATCTTGCAACCACGCTGGTTTCTTGCTTCCTTCCTGGCACACATCAAGAAACCAGTTTCAACCATACAAGAATCCAAACTCCGCTCCACTTCCATCAGGCAACTTCCACTCCGAGGCCCCTGCAGGAATTCCCTTTTGGTTTGGAACCGCTAGATTCAAACCACCAGCCCCACCAGTCAATGGAGGCCCAATCAACATCCCGGAGCCTCTCCCCCAGACCCCCCCCCCCCATCGCGTGGGTCGACATATGAATGACGACTGCTGAAATATGTGCCGTCTCATCGTCGGCTCGCTCCCCGGACTCCACGAGTTGTTCAACCGATCTTCACGAAACGAGTTAGGTCGTGTGTGTACAGGTGCAAATGCAAATAAAGGGAGGCACGAATTAGGCGGGGGTGGGGGTCCGAGATTTCGAGAGCATGCACTCCAGCCGTCCCGAGGGTGGGGACAACGCAACAAAGGGGTTCTCGGGGAGCACAATGGACGCTCTCTTCCACTTTGAAATTCCTCAGAGCTTTTCAGAGTACGAAGATGAGACCCACTTAGCCTGGGAAATAAGATCGGCGAACCGGGTCCGGATACTCGAAAGGCATTCGAACGCAACTCCTAAAGCTGAGTATTTGCATGAACAGAAAAGGAGGGTAAGCTTAAAATTTTCGATAATCCTTGTTTTCTGACAGCAAAAAAAAAAAACATTTTCCTTCGTTTTGATAGAAAAAAACGGTTTCGAAGACTGAAAAGGAAGGATTTGAAAACGATTACAGCCATCATCACGTGGCTTTTAATTCCTTCAACCATGGACAGTCTCCAACTGTGGTTTCGAGGCAGAACGACTTGTTTGGAAACATCGTAAAGTATATGGACTATGCATGGCAGTGTTTTTCAGACAGGTGTGCCGTGAAGGATCTACAGGTGTGCAATGGTGTATTTTGTTGAAGGAATGAAGATTTACCTTCAATATACTAATTGGAAATAGAACACATCAGAAATGGTCATCATAGATCAATAAAATAAAATTTAAACAAAATAAAATTTCCAAAAATAAACTTTTTCAAAATAAAATTTCCAAAAATAAACTTTTTCAAAATAAAATTCCCAAAAATAAAATTCCAAAAAAAATAAAATAAAATAAAATTTCCAATAAACATTATAAATTTTATGTTGTTTTATTTTTGTAATTTTTTTTTGAAAAGTTTATGTGATTAATGATTCTAAACTCCAATTTTATGCCTATTCAGTTTATGGTGGTTATTAGTAGTTAAATGTGACATATATACATTGTATGGTACACATAAGTTTTAAACATGCCAATGGCACATACACGTACAGGTACATTAAGGGTAGGTATGTGGCCAGTCAAAGATCCTGACCTTATTATGGTCATGTCAGGAAGTCACGTGGTGCTGGGCTTGCATTGGTAAATGACGAAACCAGATTTCAACGAATGAAATCCTTATTCGGGAAAGTCATACTTCCAACATGCGCAGCTTAAGGGATGAAAATCCGCTGAATCGTGTTCGGATCTCGGTTCTCCTCGGTTGGCTACATCGGCGCCGCGGATGAGCATTGTGTTCGAGGCAAGCTAAGAGTGGGAAAAGGCGGCACAAAAGCGCTTCATTCAATATCGTCTGCCATGCAAATCCAAATTACGATTCCAGCATTTGCTAAGGAAATCTGCAAATTCCAAGTCTGGAGGATAAAAGCACAAATCTCCTCCTCCTTCCCACCAAAAGAATTCAAGAAAAAAAAGCGTTCGAAAGCAAAATTCGTCTTTACAGCAAGACGCCATTAAGATTTCTCTTCAATAGTTATAATTCAGCATAATTTCGTAAGTTTCCCTAAAAACTAGCCCAATATAATGTGACCGCAACCAGAGATTTTTTTTGCAGTAATACTATGCAGAACAAGTTTCCTTTTGATTTCTTATAAATTTTGCAAAGCGATTCAATTCTGTATAGATTTGCTTTGGTAACCACAAAAAATGTGCCGTCTGAATGGCGACACAATTCAGCAGATTCTCTGAAGACGGTCATAAATCGGTTCATGAACTGGATTAATGTTGAAGGCTACTTTGTTTTGAGAGTTTACTTATAAAATTAATTTGTTCCTCGAGCAAGAAGATGAATTCGTTCTGTTTGAAACTGTTAAGAACCTCCTCAAAATTCAGCAACATCCATAGAGGACCTTTTATTCTTCAGCCACGAATTTACTAATAAAAACGTTGTTGTACACACATTTTAAGGAATCACATCGACACATCCACATTTCACAATGTGGATTTTCAACTTTTTTCTGAAAACTGCCAGAGAAGGCGCCGTAGTCGTCGTCTTATCGTTTCATGGTATATTCATCGATTGTTTAAGTAAGGGATGGGAGAACTTCGGACTCAGATGGTCAATATTAATAGCTATTCAATACTAAATGAGCACCACACTTTCATCCTGCACTTGCAACCCAAGCCGACCATTCATGAAACAATGATATCCCAACATAGAACGTTCTTATTTTTAGCACATGCCATGCCCAGGAGTGCATATACTGATACATCACATCACAACTGCAGGCATTTTCCGGTCTATTTTCTGCTTACCAGGAGGCAGACACGATACTGACAAGTCTGACAGCCCCCTGCTGGCAAACCGGCAAATTAAACAAACAACGACGAGGCACGTGCGACGTAAATGTAGCGTTACGTCAACGTTGAGAACCATGGATTGATTCCACGCGTCGTATCCAACCAACATGCCCGTGGAGTCCGGTTGAAACATTCCTGGAATCGTCTTTACTATGTATCTTCCAAGTCCACAAATGTGGAGGAGAAATAATTCCTGTTGGTTCTGGTTCTTCCATCCTGCACTTTTCAACCATTTATGACCATAAAGTGCATGACTACATCATACACTTAAATCTTCCTACATTGGACACTTCCACCTCCCTACTCCTTACATCGGACACTTCCACCTCCCTACTCCCTACATTGGACACTTACACCTCCCTACATCGGACACTTACACCTCCCTACTCCCTATATAGGACACTTCCACCTCCCTACATTATGCACTTACACCTCCCTACATCCAATAGGATCCTCGGATCATTCCATCAATGTTTCATTCATGATTTGTCCAGAATTGCGTTGAACAATTGACCATGGATTACTTGCCTACAATGGACACCTTCCTAAGTTCCTATATCGGATACCTCCACCTTTTCTCCTACGTTGGGCACCTTTAATGCATTGCACATCTTACCATCTATACATTGGGCACATTTACCTCTATACATTGCACATTACTTTACAATGGACACCACCATCTCTACGCATTGGACATCTCAACTTCAATACATTATACACATTCACTTCTATACAATGGACACCACCATCTCTATGCATTGTATTCCATAATTTTCCCTACATTAGAGAATGAAGACATCCACCTCCCTTCCTCGGGCACTTCCACCTCCCAGCATCAACACTTCCACATCCCTGCATCAACACTTCCACATGCCTACATTAAAACTTCCACCTCTCTACATCAGACATTTACGCCTCTATATAACGGCCACAACCATATTTACAGTGATTTCTAGAATCCCACCAACGTTAGGCACTCCAGTTTTAACTGTTTGCACTAACAGCTTCGACCTGCCTACATTGGACACTCCCGCATACTTAGCTCGTGGCAAAACAGAAAGCAGGTTGGCAAAAACTTCCTGCACCAAAGGTAGCATCGTTCGTCGCTCTAAAAAAGCAAATTACCACCAAATGAGCGGTTTAAGCCCCACTCCATACCTCCTCTCCCAAAAAACAACAAGAAGAGTCGAAAACTCGTCGCTCAGCCTCGAAACTGACGGACGATCCACAGAGCAACTTCTCCGACATTTCAACAAGATGCAATAATGCGTGCCACTATACCACTTTCAACAGTTTATTTGTTCGTGTTTTGGCGTGCGTTTTTTTTTTTCTTTCTTTTTTGCCCGCACAATGCTAAGTCATTTTTGGCGGTGACTGGAGAGCATGATTTGGCAAAAGGCAATGTTGCAAGGGGGGCAGAAGCGCGCATGGGTGCCCACGGAATACTCACATAAATAAGCATAGAGGGGGTCACGTGCTAGGGGTCATCAACGCTGGAAGAAGAGCGCTCGGGCGATCAAAACTGACAAATTCCCATCGGATGAATTATGGAGGAAAAATAAGTCATTTTTTTTCATATACCTCCCCTTACGTATCATTGAAATGCTTATTGTTGGACCTATGTCCCCTTGTTAGGGTTTGGATTGGAGGATGTAGGTTTCTTTTGAGACGTACACTCCCTCTGGGAGCCGCTACTTAAACTATCTCTACCTTGCAATGCCCTGTAGAACTCTGTCCTACTCCACCCCCGATTATCTACTAATTACTATTACAGGCAATTAGCTTCTTGGATAGCTTTTCCTTTCCTCATCTTCCCCTGTAAACCTCAGCCACATCTCCAGAGTTGTGAATTGCTTGTCATCCATGTGACACTCTTCTGGTGCAGAACATACACACATCCCATGTGTTACATCCTTTCAGCCCTTCCCCCCACAAGTCGCATATCTCTGAAATTCTGATGAGTAGTTAACCCTTTGAGTGGAGCTGGTGGCGCTCTAGCCAATGAAGGACCCAAAACAAAACCAATGTCCTAAGTCTGCCAAAACACGGAGGATCCATGTATGGAAAAGATGGGGCAATTCGAGGAAGTGAAGAATGCAAAACTTGTGAAAAGTTGGAAAAACTAACTTATATGCTATGGAATTCTTCATGAAAAACCAATAGATTAATAAAATCATGGATACATTCTCGGATATGTAAAACAAGTTGGAGAAAATTTTCGCCACTTTATAAAGTTTCATGAATGCAGATCTAAATTCCTGTAAAACACCACAAATCTCATTCCAATGACATAAACGAGAAATTGCCATTGCTTTATAAATTTTAGTGCTGTATATCAGAAATTCATGATATGTATCCCAAAATGTCATGAAATACATATCTTAATTCCTAAAAAACCCATTCAATATCCGGCAATTCGCAATATCAGACTAAGCAAATTCAACTGATGTAGAATTGGGTATACCGACCCACTACAACTGAAATGTTGCTGAAAAAAGTGTAATTTTAAGATGTGACATTATTGAGAGTATACGTAAGTATGGGCAACTCTACCAAAGCGTGCTATATAATATTATGTATCTACGATCGCCAGGTGGCGGCCTGCTAAGCCACTTGACCAGTCTAGGTAATAACTCCATTTCGATAATTGAAAATTACCAAAACAGCAATGGTGATAACAATCCGGACCAATTGCGTTTGGCGATTCCGTACACGTCCGTCCATCACCTTCTCGTTAATGTCATCTGAGGGTTGATCATAAAAAGCAAAACTCGTTTTGGAGAGACGCCTTAGCCAGAATAACGATAACTATAAACTAAATAGATTTGCGGGAGAGGGGGGCAAGATACAGAAAAGAACAAGGACAGAAATTGGGGGAAAAAAATATACAAGCACCAGCTTTGGGTGACAAACGCAAACATCTTATCGCTCAATTTGCTGTAACACCAAATAGTGGTTTAAGAATTGGACCGAAGGGCAATCCAGAAATATTCCTTGAGAGAGAGAGAGAGAGAGAGAGAGAGAGAGAGAGAGAGAGAG